>VZSE01011079.1:0-14830 GCA_013398275.1 Promerops cafer | reverse complement strand
CACAAAAAAAGTGAAAAAACAACTACAAAAAAAAAAAAAAAAAAAAAAAAAAGGAGAGAGAGAAAGAAAGGGTGGGTGTTGGGTGTTCCAGAGAAAAGATGTTGCAATGTGCTTTCAGACATGGTCAGTTTTTTGAAAGCACTTTTTTTTTTTTTTTTCCTTTCTCTTTTGTGAAGTTGATTGTAAAGGTCATGTTTTGGTGCAACTTTGATCAAACTCAAGGGAGAGGGAGATGTGTGGATTAAACAGCTAGTGCAGATCCACCATGGCTGCCACAGTTTGGAGCTTGCTTGGACATGATGATCTGTTCCTTCTTTAGATAATAATGGGGGAATCAGGTTTTTTCTCCCTTTTTTTCCTTAACTGTAACCAATGTTTTGAGCAATTCTGGTATTCTTTTTCTCACCTTTCAGCACAATAATCAGTGATAGATGTACGTAATTTTTAGCAGTATAAGCTTTGAAAGAAATTATACAAAAATCATGCTTTCTTGTGTAAGGGATAAAACATTTCCTAAAACATCTAACACTAATAAAATTCTTACTTTTTTTGCATTCCCTTCTGAGCTGTACACTGTTTGGTATTACAGATACTTACATCTGAGATGGGATACTTGTACCTGCATATATGTCATGCACTTTAGATGGCTTGCATTTAGATTTTTTGTTCATACTTTATGTTCATTTGTGTTTCAATACAAGGGCTTCTGGGATCAATAGGTTTTGAACTCAGCTTTCCTGTAAAATAGAATACAGTTTAGTAAAAAGTATATTTTAAAAGGGATAAATGTTTCCGTTTTTCTTCTTGCTAGCTTTAGTAAAAGTGACATACCATTAGCACTATTGATTCTTACCACTAGTGACCCTTTCCATCTGGAGTGCTGACTGCCTGTGGCTTATTTCCATTTTTCCTGTTATGGTGGAAGGGCTGTGCCAGCTGCTGTGCCCTCACATCTCACAGGACTGCAGTTTCAACAAGCAAAGCAACAGGCGTGTGATCCACTACGTATTCACCTAAATGTACAAGTATATAAATGATGAGGTCCTGTCAATTTTACAAGCTTTTGCTTAAGATTGCATGCAAATTTTCTCCCAACACACAAGATAGCTGATTGTGCTAAAGATGCAATTGATTATTCTCTGCTGACATGTTTAGATGAAGGTCCAGCCGTTTGTCCTCACTGAGTAGCTCACTGAGAAGAAAGCTGCAGAAGGCTGCAGGACAAACGTGGTCCGAGTCCTTCTGTGCTGGTCTCTGAGTTTCTCGGGAGGGGAGCAGTGGCACACTGAGTCTGCCAGTGTAGCACCAGGCTGCAGTTTTTTGAGGCAGCTTAATGAATGTAGGGTCAAATCTATGGGCATATATCTAGGGGCATTTATATTTATATTTAAATTCAAAGGACAGTCAGCATCAAACCTTTGTAAGGCATGCTTTGCTCTGCATTGTGACAGTGAGCATGCAAAGCTGCAGACCCTGTGGATAAATGCTCTGTCATGCTTTTAAATGTAAACAAACTAATTTGTGTGCTCTCTTTATAAAAACAAGAATTATCATTTCACCTGACCAGCACAGATTTAAAATGTATTGTATCCCTGGTTTACTGCTCACTCCCCAGTGTGCACAGTGTTCACTCACAATTTTTCCCCATGACACAGATGTTTTGGAGCAATACAATTCTGACTTTTCAAATAGTTTGTGATTTTCCATTTCTAGCAGTTTAATACTTCATTACATTTTTTTCTATTTTCATCATGGAAATTTTGGGGATTTCAGGGTCTCTAGTTGACTATGTTTCCACATATAAGGAAATCAGTCCTGCAGCATTCGTATTATGAGATTACCAAAAGACTAAAGCAGGCCTTAGTGGCCTTTAACCCTCAAATATTATTTTGAGCCACTGATCTCTTTAGAAATAATTGACAGTGAAATTATTTCACAGAAAGAAGCTGCTGATCAGCAGCTCCCCCTGCATTCATAAACCCATCTTTAATGAACACTTTAAGGTCAAGGTGATGAGAAATGCTTCAAAGCAGATGCAAAGCAATATTAATTTCCACTAGCTATTTTCTATAGTAGGGTTACGGTGTCCTGAAGCTAGAGAAAGAGCTATGAAGCCTCCTTCTAGTGCTTATATATTTCTTGTGTCAACCCATGTTAGATTTCCAGTGCATAATCTATCTTCTAGCCCAGGCAAGCCCAGGAGGGGATAAAATGAAGGGAGAAAGTAGAAGCTGTCATGAATTTCATTATCCTATAACTAGATGTAGACCTTTTATAAGTTTATCATGTCTTCAGGGAGGTTCTTGGAATCCTAAGGTCTCTTTGACCTTACTTTTTGTGATTTGTTTCTGCGCATTGTAGCCAATAAAGATCATGCTATACCAGTACAGAGATAATAATGTACAAGAGGAGAAAAAGGAAAGCCTATGGCTAGATGATGGGCTACAAAAAAGGCTTTGTAGGCTGCATGTCTTGCATTGCTGCTGAGCAAATTATGTGACTGTGGGCAGGTCAGAAAATTTCAAGTATCTATGGGTTTTTTTCTAACACTGCCTCAGGTTTTGAAGAAAAGCATTTTTCTTTGGTTGCAGGGTACAAGATCATTCATTAGTAGGAATATTGAATAGTTGGCAGTTCCAAGATACTTTCTAGAATTAAGTATTCTAACCTTTTTTAGAAATCCAGTATTACTAGCAAAACCAATGAGTCTACTCAAGCATTTAATTTATTAGCAGTCTTTAAATAAAAAATGATACCTGTGGGATTTAAGTGCTTCACTTCTTTCTGCATGTGAGATGTTCATACTAGCTGACACTTCTTTTCTTCAAATTATCAGAAACAGCCCTAGGGATATCTCTAGCTACCCAGGAAAGGCAGATGTCAAAAACCCTACAAATATTTCCTGGAAATCTGACTCTTACACTGAGGTTAAGGAGAGAAGACAAAGAGGAGCAAATTCTGCTTCTCCCTTTTCCAGAGTACAGATTTTCTTATTTTTTTGACAGAGGGTAAAATCTGGAGCTTGCTTTGATGAGGAGCTCTAAACACATTCTGTAAATTGAGAGTTCCCCTTTAAGTTTAGAGAGTATTCTGTTCAAACTGTTTAAACTGAAGGGGAACACAGCAAATGCAGCACCACTCAGTCATGTGTCCTGTTTGTGGTTAGTCCCACAAAGCCAATTTTTTCAGATGCTAAGCTCTACTCTTTTTTTAAAAAATAAAAAAGACTGAACACAGCTGCTCTTGACATGAAAAACAGTCACTGAACAAATAAAAAAGGACTATTCTATCAAAGTAACAGCTGAGATTTAGAAATTACTGCAGTGAGCTTACCTAAGAGATGCTGAGGACAAGACCTGCTATATGATGAACCTTTGACCTTTTGAACCTGATGAACCTGATGACCTTTTCTCATTTTTTCAGCATATCACATCACTCAGTTTGCCTCTGGTGATGTGTTTACCCAAAAGGTGTTCTTTATTAGGAGGTTGCTGGTGTTTCCTGGTGTCATGGCTACATCAGTCCAAGGTGTTTAGAAGAATAAAAAATTGCTGCTACAGACAATGTCACAAAATTAAATTAAAGTTAAATTGAAAAGAGACTCCTCAAAGTTATGATAACAAAGGGAATAGGAAATGTAACTGTAATATGACATTTAAAAAAACCCAGACAAATATAAAATCCCTTAAGCACTACAGTGAGTCATGAAACCTAATATTTTTAGTTCTCTTTTGTGAATATTTTATTTCCAAGCTTTATTTTCCACCATAAACAATGGAAGATTCACCCTGCATCTGTGTGAGATAGGACTGGTGGCAGTCTCTGGCTATCCAATTTATAATCATGGCCTTCTATATGAAGGACTGTACCCCCACTGAATATTTTTCCCACATTTCTAAATAGTTGACCTGTCTGTCAGGTTTTCTAACCATCTCCTTCTTTGCCTGGCAAGGCAAATTCAAAGCTTTAATTCCACATGAGATCCAGAGATTACTTTTCCCTGGAATTTTTAATGGCAATGAAATTGAAGAGCATCCTAGCACCTTTTCAGGCCCACAGTGTCTCTGCAGAGAAGTGAGCCCTGGGCACTGCAGACCACCATCAATGAGGCAGTTGCAACACAGATAAAAACCTGGGCCTTACCTCATCCTGGTCCTTACAGGTGGTTGCTAACCTGCCAAGAAATTTTTCCCAGTCCACAGAAACTCACTTTTGAATGCGTCCTCCAGGCCACTTCTCTCATTGCTAACCTCTTCACTGTTTTCCCTAGCAATCCCCAACCAAACGCTGCTGAGCTTCTGCTTTGACCCCAGCTGGCAACAATCATTTGTTGGCTGTTTTCTTCTTCTCAGGCTACAGCTGCTCAGCAGCTTCCTTGCACAAAAGCTGATCTAACTTCAGACTTCTCCTCAAGGACAGATGACTTAAAGACTTAAACTCTCCAGCCTCTCAGTCACATGATTTGGGGAAGGACAGGGACAGGCAAGATGGAACTTCTGCAAAGACTGCTCACCTGGAGCTATGAGGTGTTCCCTGACACAGGCAAATCTATTCACGTGTCTCCCACACCCAATGAGGTAGCCAGATATGCTCCTTTTAAACAAAAAGGACTGTTCCTTTAACTCAGCCTTCAGAATATCCTGATCTGATCCAGCACGGATCTCTCTCAGTCATGTAGATGCCATTATTCCATTCATATGGGCTGACTGCCTGGAAACATCTCTGCAGCCAAGTCTACAGTGGTGTCCCCTGCAGCAATTGCTGCTGGCTCACTGTCCTCTGCCAAATGCCTCTGGCTGTGTTACAGCCTTGGATTTTGTATTCTGAGTCATTTTCTCTCATTTGTTTTTATGTAAGATGTTGAGTCTCCCTTAGGAGTGTTTTTTTCTGAAGGGAAGTCTTGACTCCTCTTATGTTTAATTACAGAGCATGTGACAAGGGACACTTCAGGTTGTTTTCTACTGAGTTCCTCTGACACCATCCCTCCTTCAGGTATCCCCATTAACTGGCAGTTTTTGCTTCAAGTGTCTTTCCAGTATAGCTGAGCCTGATAGCTGTTATTCCAACCAGTTGGCTTCTGGGACATGAATGCCAACAGACAGTTCAGAGTAACCTAATAGCATTTATTATTTCTCCTACCTGCTTAGCAAAGTCCAGATTTCACAATGTCAAAATAATTGGAATGTTACTATCCGTAGGAGAAGTTAAACCAGCAGATTTTGCTGTGGGCTTTCAGTGAGCCAGTCAAATGAGGAAAGGGGGGTGCAGTCTTGTTTCAAAGCATTGGGAGATGGATTGCTGTGCAATGAAAGTCTCTGTTGGCTCAGTGACAACCTGAATCAGCAGAGAGCTGCGGCCTGGCAGGGATGACACTGCCACTGCTGCTGCTGCTGTACTTTGCTCTCTCTAAGGCTCATTCTCTGCCACCAGTGGCAGAAGCATGTGGGGAAATTCCCTAGCTGTTCTAGGGGCTGAAGGTCATTTTAAATAAAAGCTGAATGTGTAATATCTTTCCTGTGTCAGCTTTCTGTTCTTGTATCATTATTTGGCCATTCTTTCTCTCAAGTAGAAAATTGTCTCCAGTGATAAATGATGTCAGTGTATTCCTGTTTAAATCAAATGAGCATCTTATTTGTCAAGCAAGACGAGAGCCACTTGTTTCACTGTGTAATCCTCATGGCAGAACAGCTCGTGGGGCTCCCCAAAATTTCAGCATAAATGCCTCCAGTGACAGGTACTGATTCTCCTTTCTGATACCACATGGTGACAAAATCTCTGGAAGTGGCACACTGCTGTTGCTCTGAACATCTGTCTGTGCAGAAGATACCTGTGCTAATGCCAACACAACAGAACCAAATGTCTGCAGAACTCCTTGGATCACCAGGAATCCCAGTGGTTTGCTGCTCTTCTGTGACTGTTTGTATTGGTAGGCTAAAGGCAGTCGCTGACACTGGTAAACCATGAGGTTTTTCTCTGGTTCCGTTTTGGCCTGGGAACACCCCCAGGCACCCTGGATTTCCTAGGGCATACACTTACTTTACTGGCTTATACCAGCATACACAACCTATGACAGCAGAGATCCTGACCAGGAAAACCCAGCAATAAGCTTGAGTTTAGACAAGGAGTAGGATAAACTTCTTGAGTAGAGTTTTGCAAGAGGCTGGGTGAAACTGCTCACATCTTAGATGTTCCTTGTTTGACCTACTGCATTCTGACTACCAGAAATTCCTCTAGGTAGTACTAACTAATAAAGACCTTAGCTAAAGAGCTGGAATCAGATTTTATGTTTGGCGGTGAAGGAATAAGTGGGATTTGTCTAGTATGTCATCTGAGTAGTTTGAAACACAAAACTTAACTGGGTGCTTATTCTATAGGTCTTGATAAGGTAATTATCTTCAAAGTTATGGTGTGCAAAGACATGCAGAAGCCTTTTCGACTGGGTGGAGATTCTGGATTCAGCAACTTAGACTTTAGATTTATTAACTGATGGATACAACTTACAGGAACAAAGTATGGAAATGAACAACAGGATTTAGGGCTTTTCAAGACTGACTGACACAAGAACTTTAATTGCCAAAGTGAATATGTGTCCTACAAAATGCCCTAGGATGGAAAGCCAAAAAGAAATACATGCTAACAGCTATGCTTTCACAATAATTCAGAACTACTGTTTGAAGTACTGTGTATCTATTTTCAAACACATTTAGTTCAGTAGATAAGAGTGTACTTGCCAAAGCCTATGCAAAAAGCTGGAAAATTATTTTGTAAAGTTATCCTCCTTTGAAATAAATTTAAAAGGAATAAATTTAAAATAAATTAAAAAGGAATAAATTTATATTAAATTACAAAGGAATGCTAATTGTCACATTTTTGTTACAAAGCTTGGCTTGGATAAACTAGCACATGAAATAACTTAAAATAGCTTTTCAGTCATTTCTTTGGTGATCTGAGCTTTGAGACCTGCATAATTGAGTAGGAAAAATCTGAAAAGCTGACACATGATTTGTTTGAACTAAGACAAGTTCCCTAAATTGGCACATCCAATTTTTAGAAGATGCTAAGATTCTGAGGTTTTGGGGGGTTTGGTTTTTTTCCTTTGTTTGGGGGATTTTTTTGGGGAGAAGTTTAAAAATATTGACTCTAAGTTCTGTTAAATGAACAGTGAAATCTGACTTTTTTTGTAAGAAAATATCTCTGCTTGTAAGATTTTGGAGACTTCTCAGCTTCAAATCCTTTATAAACCAAGAATTTCCTCATAACATTCTTTCAAAATACATTCTTAGCTGAAGTTTTTGAATCTGTGTGTACTGTTGCTGGATTTACATTTTCAAAAGCTATTCCACTGATAGAAAAGGACAGAAAAGTTTATTATGCAGCTGCTTATATATAGGGGGAAATATATTGGAGCAATAAAGGAAATCTTAATATCTGGGCTACTGAAATAAACACAGTAATAACAATATTTAGCATAAATGTGGAGGAAGTCATAGTTCAGAAACAAGGAGGTAGTATCTATTTTGGGTAACAGATAAGCCACAGCCCAATGGGAAAGGAAGAAAATGTAGATTCTTTACTATAAAACTTTGTATTTTGTCTTTATTAAACAATGTGCTTATACTCCTATAGCATTGCTTTTCCTTTTACATGTGTCCAAAGGCAGGACAGAATGGGGGATGAGGCTTCAGAAGATAGGAAGAAAGGCTGTATAACGCCAATTTTAAACAGAGAAAAATGGAGGAAGCAGCTAATTATAGTCTTTTCAGTAGGAGGAAACCATTTGGAAGAGCCTTGGCCCCTTTGGGAGAGACTGGGAAGCGAGGTAGCTGTCAGGATGGCTTTACAAGAGTGGTCCCAGCGGACAAAGCGCATCTGTCCAGGCAAGGAAAGGAGGTCACGTTTAAAAGCAAGCTGTCTAGGGTAGAGACAAGGGCTGATCCTAATCGCTCAGATACGTTAAACCTGTTTCAAGTAGCATTTTTCATTGGTTTGTTTGGGGGTGGGGGTGCTAACAGCATGTTACCCACTTCTTTTTCAATGTGACCTGTTTTCCTCATCTGGCAGAGACAACGTGGAAATTTTCTTCTGTCAAAGGGAAACAAACAAACAAACCCGTGTCAGGAAAACTGGTAATTTATGTCAGAAACAGAAATTTTCTGAATGGATTTCAGTTAAGTTTTTTAGTAATATACTTTAAAGAAGATTAAATATTTAAATATGATCATGATGCTTGATCTGAGAGAGAAACTCTGCTGGAGGCCGGGTGGGAGCACGGCTCAGAGACAGTAATTGGGCCTTGACCCAGAATATTTCACACCTGAGAGGAAGTCTCCTGTTTGGGATTTCGGAGAGAGCATTATCAAAGCTACTGAATATCACAACATAAGATGGGAAGCTTAATAGGTTCATCCTGTCATTCTACTACCCTTCTGCAGTATCTTTCTTCTCAAGCTGCTAAGGTATTTTAGCTTGCACCGCTCATTAAGAAGACGAAATAATAATGTTTCTTAGTAGTTAACCCAGGTGCAGAGAAGTTATGTACAAGATTTTGTAACCTTTTCTCAGGTTGGTGATTGCTCACTCACATGTCTTAGCCAGAGCAGCCAGTGGGACTGCTCATGTGTTTTCCATGGTTGTCACCATGAGTAAGGGTGATACTACCCTGCCCAAGTGCCTGGTACACAAGGTTGCGTGGGAAGTATGTGGAAGAGCTGGAAGAATTCTCCTGATTCCAGTACCTCTGCTGATCAAATACACAAAAGCTCAATGGTATTAAAGTAGGAAGTTCTCTACTACAGTAAAATCAAATTGCAAGTGGTAACACATGAACACAAAAGAAGGAAAAAGGGACCTGTGGACAACCATGGCCTTGAAGTATAGACACTGTGTAGGGAGACAAAATTTAGTCCACAAAATCCTTTCGGTGACATTAGTGGTTTTATCAGGTGGAGGAGCTGTTCCCACAAACTGTTCTGTGCCAGCCTATAACCTGAGCAAGACTTTTAGGGGCAGAGGTCAATGGACCAGGAGAAGAGAAACAGGATGTCTGGTTTTAAATGAGTTAAAATGTAGGTGGATGGAGTCTATTTCTGAATAAAAGTTCTTGGTTTTGACCTCATTAACCAAGTCTATGACGTAAACAGAGCCTAATGCACAGTACTGATCATGTGATATTTTATGATAAATATTGGATTAATATATTTCCCAAAGAAAAAGTTTCTATAGGACTTAATATTCTCAGGGACTGTGGAACTTGTAAGTGGGAGGAAAATACTGTAAAAGTGACCATATATAAATTCAAAGTGCAAACAGATTAGTGAGTGGTTTAGCCACCAAGTTGTAGCTATCTCACTAAGTGCCCTCTATCAGCTCCACCCTTACAGCCATTTTTTTTGGACTCATGGCAGATAATTTTTCCCCACAAAAGATGATGCCCCCAGAGCAGATCTGATCCTCACTTGACACTTAAAATGCTGGAAGGTGTTGGCATGGGAGGCAGCATCTTTTTATCCAGATCCATCTCTAAGAGTGAGAATTACAGGAGGGCACAGTCAGCACAGCATGCTAATTTCCATTTTCCCTGTTCTCAAGTGAAATGGGTGTTTTTAAGTTTATGGTAATAATTTCTTGAGGAGGCTTTTAAAACTCAGATACTTTTTTGTCCTATGCCAGACTGAAACAAAGCAATATTATTTGTGAGATAAATGCTAATCATTCATTAGTAAAACTTTCTGCCATGTTCCAAAGCCTTTTGGCTTTGCCTCAGCTGATGGAATGTGTACATTTGGATTTATAAAAGCAGAGAGTGTTTTTGACTATAGGAAATTTCTTTTAGCACTTAAATAGCAAATCAAGACAAAATAATTTACATTGTCTCAAATTTCAGGAAATTTTAAACAGCTTTTTTTTCCCTCTCTCATTTTTCAGCTTTTCATAATAGCACTAATAAAGCTGAACTGTTTGCTGCTTGGTTTGTTTGTTGTTCTTTTTTTTTTTTTTGATGGAGACTTTACAGCCTGGTGAGCAAAGGAGTTCTTGAATTAACTCCATTCAGCAGTCTACTGGCACTGACACTGCTCAAACACCACACTGCTCAAGTCTACACTCTTCCTGTTGCTTCTTAAAACTAGACATTATGTGTTCCTTTTTATAGCCAAAGAGCCCTTGCACAGATTTATCTCGATACTGGGAATCCTCGCAGAGTTTTAGTCTCACCAAAGCTGACAGACAGCCCTTTACTGACTGCAGACAAGTTTTGGATGGAGCCTTATGCTGAGCCACAAGTCAGAGCTGTGGCTGGGCAGACAGATTAACCTCTTTTCGTGGAAGGGAGCATGACTCAGTACAATGAGCAGGTAGTTGTTGCCTGCCAACAGGCAGAGCTGTTCTTTTATAAAATTTAAATTGATTCCCCCTTAAACCCACCAGATTTGGAGACGGCTGAAGAATTGGGTTGTTGCTGTCCATGTATTCTCCTACATGGCAATCTGGGAGGTGAAGAGGAGTAAGTCTTGTATTTCCTGACTTCTTACAGTTCCTAAAACAACGAGTAGCAGCAGTGATTTGTCAAGTTTTAATGCAGTTCCCCCTCATTGTCCTCCTCACCCAGTCCTCGCCACGGGGAGAGCTGGCTTGCTGCAGCAACAGCAGTTCTGCCCAGACAGCAAACTTCTGTGAGCAATGAGGTCATGCAAACTCGTGACATCCAAACCCTCATTTCCAGCAATGTTGATTCCTGCAAGGTGCCGGCCCTCACTACAATTACAGCGATGTCTGTCTGTCTGTCTGTTCTCCTGGAGCACAGGAGCACTGTTTATGCAGGGACAGGTAGTTTTGCTTGCTGTGCTAGCTTGTCTCTACTTCTTTCCTTTTTTGATAACTTATTTTTGAAGGTACTTGCAGCCTGACAAGATAACCTATTTTACAGAATATCCCAAAAGTATCACAGAGACCTATTGAGTATGTGCACACAGCTACTCAAACTTACCTGGTCAAAACTTCATATGCACTTTAAAAACTCTGGAACATGTTAAGATTACTTAGGCATTTTGTTCAAATACTATATTTTAAGATGGATATACCATTCTCTGATCACAGAAATATGACTGAATCCATGCTTTTTTCATTGATTTTGATGGGTCTACAACAACATTATATTTGATCACAAGTCTCCAAACCCAAAATTTGAATGTCTCTCCATCAGCACTTTGCAGTGACAAAGAAGGGAGAAAACCCTCACAGTTTGTTTTTTTTTTTTCCCCCAGTCGCTGCTACCTTTATAACTTCATTTCACTGCAGCTCAGATTACTTTTCTTTTGAAGGTAGCATGTATAATTATCATTTGTTGAGCTAGATGCTAACAGCACCTATCTGGCCTCAGACATGTAATAGAGCTGTGCTCTTAAATCTTCACAAATCGTAATTTAATCCTAACCTTACAATTAAACTCTAGCTGTGTGCTCTGTGTTGCTGGCCCACTGCCTTTCTGCTTTAGAACAGCCCCTGATCTGTGCCAGCGAGCTTGTTGTCGAGGTCACCTCCACTGTGGCCAGCATCTCCTCACCTGAGGGCTCACACCCAGAAAAACACTCAGTGATTCATCACTGCAGCCTGAAAAGGCCGAATTATCCACTCAGGGATTCCTAAGCCATGAGTTTGCTGCTATTTCATCACGTGCTTTGCTCTGGATTATAGGCAACTTCCTTTTCCCAGCTCTTTCAGCCTGATGGGTGGGCAGGTGTTCAATCCCCTCTGCTACTCATTATTTACATATCCTCCCCAGACATGGCTGCGCTGTCTGTGCGTGCGTGCGCACGAGCGTGTTTCAGTGACTCGCTGGCCAAATTTCTTCACAAAGTCAATCACGCTCTTCTGCCAAATCAGTCCTCCACCCATCAGCAAATAGAGCCTATTCACGCTGTCCTGATGCAATAACCACAAATAAGGACCATGTGATAAGAGATTCAGGAAGAGCTTGAAAAACACAGTGACAAGATCGTGTCTCTGAGAAGCAGCCTGTAGTGGAGCAAGGCAAACGCACAGGGCTGGTGCCCCATACACGTGCTGGTGCTGAGCTTCATCCTCAAACATCCTAAAACAATGTTGGCTGTCCTCTATTTTTTCCTCTAAGTTCTTTGTACTCTCACCCCTACAGACAGACCTGCTGAAGAGAATGACCCAGTACACACAAGTAAACACATAACTGTCTCTGTATAAATTGCCTGTGTGGAATACCTGACTACTTTTTAGAGCATAGTATAAAATCTCTGAACAAACACAAGCTCAGCTTATATGCAGGCATTAAATGAGAAATTTTTCAGAAGAATCTTGTAGTCAGAGCATAGAAATTTTGGAAATGGCAGCCCTTGATAGCTGCTGTGATGCCTGTCACAAATACTTTGGAGGAAGCAGCCATTATTATACACAATAAGAATTTATATAGTTTAGATTATAATTAGATTTACAACAGAAGAAATAGATTTAACACATACCCTTGGGTAAGACACAGCATTTTTTTTTTCTGTTAGATCATGTAGCAGCTATTGAGGTTGCATCCTGTAGAGGCAGTAAGAACATAAACCAACATAAATCTTGAATTTCACTCTAATGACCTACATATCAACCTTCACTGCTTTATCTGTATGCATCTGCTTCAGACTGGATTTATGCATAATTACAAAAATAATTTATAAAAAGACCTTCAAAGAACTTAATAGTATCTTAGCATATTTAAGTATCTCGGAATCATCCTGACTAGCAAATGACATAATTAGACCCAAACAGGAGCCAAATTCAGGATGTTTGATAAAATATTTCCTTTTCACAAGCCTCTGGAGGAAATTCAGTGTCAGATGCATCCTGAGAAGATGGATGGTATCCTGCAATTAAGAGGCCTTTATCCTACAAAAAAGGCATTTCCCTTTCCTACCTTCTCCACTCACCAGAATGGTATTGCTTAGTTGGGGAAAAAGAATTGAGAGAGGGGGTTATTTTTTGAACAATATCATGCTAAATTTAGGTTAATCTCCTTGTCTGCCTTAAGGCGATATGCCAGAGGGATCAGGAACTTTTATCACCACATTGCTACAGAGAGGGAAAAGCATGCTGTGGTGACAGATGGACTCAGTCTGAGGCAATTTTTATTTTGCCATCCTCTGGCAGAGCGGAGGACATTCCCTTGCACTGTGTGTAATGGACTGGCTCACCCTTTCCCCAAACAAATTGGGCAGAAGCAAGGGCTGCTGTACTGAAGTAACTCCTCTTGTTTCATTAGGAGCATTATGAAACCACTTCATGCTGAATCCAGGAACAATCCTCTTTGCTGTCCCACCATTGCTTCTGTCTAAAAAAACCCACACCGTGGGTATTAACATACATCATCTCATACAGCTTTTAGTTGCTGTACCCTTCTGCCCTGTGTCCCAAGCTGCTCATTGGAGATTGAATTTCATGAAAGCTAGTTCTTAAATCTAAATTTTTATCTTGCCACATTACATTGTAACTAGAAGGCATTCTTGCGTGCTATGCAGAATTCCCTGTCAAGCCACCTGCTCAAATTTCAACAGATCAGAGTAGTTCAAGTAGTCCAGCATCCTGAAAGGTACTTTTAATATTGACTTTGTGTTACTTGCAAAAGAAATACCATATCTCCTGGGAAGTAATTCTTGCCACCACTTGATATGTCCCCTAGAGTTTGGCTGTAATTACTAAATTCATTATTTGAAGCAGATGATTATGATTATTGATATGTAAATGGAGCATACACCTTAAGAGTTAGATTTCCTTTACAACTGTTGAACTGAGATGTGTTTTTTGTTTGTTTATTTACTTTAGATTCTAAGATAAGATACTAGAATCAGATTAATAGATATTCTAAGCCCTGAAATGAATAGTGCAAGGAAGCATTTTCAGCTCTTCCAAAATTCACAGGGCCTCACTGATACTGATGTGAATTTCTTTGGATTAAGCTATACTGGTGATTATGTTTTGTGTTTGAAATGGCATAACTTTTCTCATGTTGACTTTTTCTCTTCTGGGTTCTCAGATCTCCTCAGATTTTAAACTGTGTTACACACTTAAAAAAAAAAATTCCCATTATTATTTAGAGTACAGATTACTGTGAAAATACTCCATATAGACCTATACAAGACCTGAAAAAAACCTATCCAGTTGCACAGAAGGCCAGCTGGAAAGAAGCAGCTGACTAACTGGAAAACCAGCTGTATGTGATCTTGAGATGGATCACCGGGGGGGACAAGAATTTCCATCTTGGATGCAAGGAAACAAAAATAATTCGGGATAAAAGTTAGAGTATATATTGTCTGTATGTTGGAGTCCCTTTAAATAGATACCAAAAGTATCAGTATATGAGATAATAGATACTGACGCATTTAAACTCATCCTAAAAATCCTAAGTTTCCTGGTTTTGTTTAATCAAAATGTATCATAATTTATTTGGACTAGAACTCTAGCAATTGATGATTTTAATCCAATGCACACAGCTGGACCAGACTTGTCTCAGAACAATATTTTCCATTTGCCTCACATTAGTCACTTTTGGGAAAGATCAGCTTTCTGGAACTTCAGACCATTTGTTCCAGGGTCATCTCTTACTGACATTGAGTCTGTTTAGACAGAGGCTTTTTGACACAAATACTGCGTAAAGCATAAATATAGCATGACACTCGCAGTGACTGTCAGCTCTGTGACAGAGCTGGATGCTTCTGCTAAACAAAGCCAGGAAACAGTCAGAAGTATCTTGGAATAAAAAGGCAGGAGGTCAATGAAGATGACCTTTTAGTCACCTCATATTGGCAGGACCAGGAATGTGACA
>VZSE01011077.1:303516-353399 GCA_013398275.1 Promerops cafer | reverse complement strand
CATCTCTGGTCCAAATTGTGTCCTCGGGCGCCAGTAGAGTAGAACTTGCCACCCAGGTGGGATTTCCCCTCCAGAGGCAGATGGAGCATCCCTCTCCAGATCCCTGCAGGGAAGGCAGTCCCAGGGGCTGGGCTGTCGACAAGGGGGTGATGGGAGCCAACCCTCTCCTCACTGAGCACCAGAGAGGAAGGGCTGCAGGCCAAGGGGTATTTTCCGTTCAGTGCAGCCTCACGCTGTGGCAGTGGCACAGGCCACCGCCTGTTGTATGGTTTTCAGTTTCCTTCCCAAGCTGCTGCTGAGAGCGGTCTTGCTGCCACTGTAGGCAGTCTTCCTCAACATCCACGAGTTCCTCCACAGCAACGCCAGGTTTCATCTTTTTCCTCCTTGGAGACAGTTCACCACCTTCACCGGTGGCTCAGCAACCCCGTGGAAATTAAATCTCGCCTCCTGGAGAAGTCAGCGATGCCCAGGCAGGAGAGGTAACTCCGTGTTCTCTCTCATTCCTCCCTTCTGACACTTGGTGGGATGGACTGCCTTGGTGGAACCAACCCATCCAACTGCAAAGAAAACCCCTCTGCCCTGTTGTTTTGACAGCTGTTGCTTCATGTTACTGTAGTAGATCTGCTCTAAAGACCTCAAATGTGATGGAGCTTATTTTCTTTCTCTTCTCTCTCTCTCTCTGTTTAAGATATGCATAGCCCCAGCTTTTGACAACAGTTTGCAAAAGTGCTGACATTTTCACTCAATTTTTTATCAGAATCTGTGATGTATAAGCTACTGGTCTCCAACTCTAACCACATTTTAGTAAAAGGCCTGTGGTAAAGCTCCTGAGGAAGCATCTGTGAACTGTCAAGATTTCTGTTTGCTGCTGCATCATCTCAAGACCGTTCTCTCCTCCTGCCAGCTCTTTCTTGAGGTTTACCTCCCATCACACAACTCTGCTGGGCTTTGGTGATGCCACCTCAGAGCCGTGAGGTAGCAAGGCACTGGGGAACAAAGACTGGGGATGTTGGGCTTCTGTCGCTGGATGAGGCAAGGGCATGAGGTACTTTATCTGTGAGGTGTTCACCCTTTCTTGCCTCTGGGCTCTTTTTTTTCCACCAGGGTGGCACCCTGTAGTGCCAGAAGACCCCACTCCTCACCAGTCTCCTCCTGGGCAGGGAGGAGCCTCTGGTCATCACCCCACCCTGCTAAGGGTCACACTTTTCCAGGATCCCTCTGTCACTGTCTCATCTGTAACTACTCCAGTTCTGTCTGCTCCTATGGATTACAGCATCTCTGAGATAAAATTTAGGAAGTCTTAAAAACAAAGTATAGGAAATTCACAAGCTCTGGAAAGGTGTAACTTCTTTTAGGCACTTTTTGTTTAATGATATTGGAGCCTTCTTCCCTGGACACAGTCCTTGGTAGAACACTCTAGGGAATCCTCCTTGAGAGGGGGTTTGGACCAGATGTCCTCCAGTGATCCCTTCCAACCTTACCCATTTAGTGAGATATTGTTATCTTGTCTTAGTTTCCAAGAGTTCAATGTTTTCCAAATTAGAATACTTTCACTATTAATCTCTGCCCTGAAATAATTGCAAATAATGAAAACATTGACTGTGATGGAGAAATAATGTTGTTTTCTGATTCTTGTCCTCCTTCTTCTGAGCATCCTTTGCTCATAAAAGTTGTGAAGATCTGCTCAAACCTTCTTTGGCCATCATCCATATTATAGAAGTTTGAATTTATGAGGGAATTTCACACTGCACCCTCAAGGCAGGGATGAGATGAGTGCTACCCCTTGGAGTAAAGCATGATCTTAATTCACTTTTGATAGTGGAGAACGTTTGTGTGGCCTGGCATAAGAAGCCTTTCCAAGGTGGAAACTCATCCTCCTCTGGCAGAGACAAAACTCAACCTTCACCCCACTCATTCTCGTGGTACCATTCCCCACCAGGCTCCTGAGCTATCTTATATGTTGAATTTGTTTTGTGTCAAGGAAAGTTTGGTTGGTGGAGATGCCTGCAGCTTGTGTGCAAGTTGTGTGAGCTCATGACAGCATTATTTGGTGTTCTGTAACACAATGAATGCTCATAATTTTAGAACAATGCTACTGTTACTGAGTAGAAAAAATGTTCCAGTGATCTTGAGGGGATCAGTGACAGGACCCTGCTCAAAGCCCTTCAGCACACACCATCTGGCAAGATCTAGAAAGCAAAGGGAAGCATAGATGTCAACATAAAAAATATATGTTTGGCCTTTTATGAACAATTCATGAACCACATCACTGGTGCACTAACATAGGGGGTTAGGAGCTAATAGCAAGCATTGAAATTACAATGAAGAGTGGCATATCAAACGGTCTATGCATTTTTTTACTGGGAGCTGCAGGAAAAACTGGTGTGAAAGCACCACAGGAGTGGTAGGAGGACTTTGACAAAATGTTAGTGCAATCGTAAGTCATTTCATTATGACAACCAACTTTCTTTGTAACACAGAACAAGACACACTGGTTCACATTCTCAGCTTATGCAGAGCACTGCTATCAGTTTCAAATGTGTTAAATCAGTTTACAGGAGCAAAAGACCTGCTTTCATTTTCTTTGTGGAAACTATTCATCCCAAAGTGGCTTTGGAGTGCTCCTAGTAGAAGGATGTAATACAAACTCCTGTTGTTTGTTGCCTGTAAGAAGTGTCATATTGAGAAAATGGGCCTTTGTTAAAGATTCAAGTGTTTGGAAACAGGTTCAGCAGCTCGAGTAGCCAACTCATCACAGTTTCATTAGAGCTGTGGTGGAAGGAAGAGGGTAAAAGAATTGGAGAGCTCTTGGGAAAAAGAGTGTTCTATGCACCAGGAAGTTAAATTAAGTATCAATATCTACTTGCCATGACTCTGTTGTGTTACAAAAACAATTGGAAAAAAAAATGTCCATGTCCTAAAAATCATGGAGTGCCTCAGTCCCACATGATTCAGGCAAGAGGAAGCCCAGGTTTTCCTCTGCAATGCTTGAAATAGGTGCAGCTTGGATGGCACTTGTTTTCCTCACAGGATTTATCCCCTTGTGGACATCTTCCAGTCAGTGATGGAAAGCACATAGCAGGGACCCTATCCTCTCCCTATCCCTATCCTCTCGGGTTAACTACTCCAGAAAAAATCACAGGTATAATTGGCTGTCCCTGAGCATCTTTCCTAAGGCAGGAAAATTTCTTATCTGTCTCCATCCCACTCCCACACACAATCATATCCGGTAGTTCTCAAACTGTCCCAAAAATATTTTTGGCAAATAGGGCTCCAATCAAATTAATATAATTTTTTGTCATTGACTCAAAGGGAGCAAAACTCCCACCACCCCTCCCTGATTTGGCATGCCACAGTACTGTGTGTGGACCCTAACAGCCCTTGGTGTCTTCTACTTGCCTTGCCTGACATCCTGTTCATATTCTCAGAGAGCAAGCATATCAAGCACAAAATTAGTTTGAAGGGGAGAACTCTGAAAACCTCTGCAAGGTAAAGGCAAGGAAGAGAGCACATGAAAAGCATCTGTGGTGAGCCTTTTCAGAGCATGGCAAGAACACAATGAGAGAAGGGATGAAAAGTGAGAGATCTCTTAGGGAAGCAAATGATAATGTTGCAGAGCTGTAATGACGCTAGTGGCAAAGGAGGGCAGTGCTTAGTTTTCTTGAAGACAGGAAAAAATAAAACAGCACCACTTGAAGGGGAAGAAATGCATTCAGAAACACAAAAGGGCATTCACTGAAAGGAGGGAGAGGCTGGAGGATGTGAAGATCTAGGTCATGGAGAGAGTATAAAAATGGATCTGGAGACAGAAGATGGAAGAGGCAGCCTGCTTGCTTACTGGGACTTTATTGCCAGTGTCTAAGCTGACACAGCACTCCTCATTTATCCTCATTAAGCAGCTACCATCACGGCATAGTTAGTGACCATTAGGCCTCTCTCTTTAAACTGCAAATAAATAGATAGCTACTGCAAGAAGTAAAACTGTCTTTGCTTGAATTATTGATAGCTGCAGGTTCCCAAAATTCTGGTCTGGGATCAGGAAATGACAGCAAAGGTCTGACAGTAAAGACAGCAGTTGTACAGAAGCCTGCCTGCAAAGATGAGAACTCAAGGGGATGATTAAAACTCAAGGGGACTCTGATTAAATGGAATGAGCCTCATTTACTGCAGAGATAATATGATAATGTTTAGGTTGATTCCATAGCTTCTGGTTTAGTGGAAGATGTCCCTGTCCAGGGCAGGAGGGTTGGAATGAAATTATCTTTATGGTCTCTTCCAACCCAAACCATTCCTTGATTCTATGATTCTCATGGACAGATTGAACACCTGCCCTCAATAATCTGATCAAACACCTGCATCTGTGAGGTGTCTCGTTGTCTTACCTTCCCATGGGGATGGAATTAACTTTGTGCCCAAGAACTACCACTATAGCATCCTATTTGTTAGAGAAGGCAAGAGAAACACTGCCCATATCATCCAGATTGTACAATGCTGTTGGCTTCCATGTTAAAGTCCCACACATGCCTCTGTGTTTTCTAAATATTCCAAAAAGAGCCCATGGCTTTAGTGAAGCAGCCTGTTAGATCCAAACTTCCCAAAACTTGTATCTTGGTGATTTTCGTAAGAGTCTCAATAAAATAAAAATTGAAGAATTTGACTGTGAGCCAGTCATTATGCTTTTGCTCAGGATACCATGAGAAGATTTTTTGTTTTTCTTTGCTTTCAAATGGTGTTTCACCAGAATGTCATCTCCAGAATGGCCATAGTCACCCTGAGGGTCTAGATTCCATCAGCCAAGAATGATTTTGCTTTTCTTAATGGAAAAAAAAAGGGGGAGCAAAGAGACACAACTTCTCTGGGATCTGAACCACTGTCATCTTAATTTGAAAATCCCTTTATCATGCTTATGGAAATTCAGGACATAATATAAACAAGAATGTATGTTTAAGCTTTGGTTTAGTCCCACTGATATCAATATGATTTGAACACTTTAAAATTAAGTAGATGATTATTTGCTCTTAGAAGAACAAACCTGGTTTCCAGTTCTAACACCTAGTCCCATCGGCCAAGCTGAAATTTAATTATTTTATTGAGTGGAAAGAGGAATCAATAGACTTCTGTTTTAAACAATCTCACAAAGCATTCCTAGCCCCAGGCCTCAGTTTACCATGAGTATTCCTTGCATACATTGAAGGACTATCTGCTAAGATTACCAAAATTCTGTGAATTCTTTGCTGGAGATGTGCAACTTGTATGGGAGAACATCCTTATCAAGAGTTTAATGACAGGGCATTGTCTCCAAGTCAGCTTCTTTCCTTATTTCTTCTAACCATGAAAACTGAGTCCCTGTCACTTACACAGCAAAGTGAAAACGAATCTTTAAACCAGGGCACAGGTTTCTTTGTCCTTCTTTACTGCAGCCATATGTTTCTGTCCATCCTTCATTAATTAAAAGGAAAAAAAATCCAAAACCCTCATGAAATAATTTATATTTTATAAGTAGTCCTCAAGACATGTCTGTTCACACTGGGTGGGTTTCTGAAGATTCAAGCTATGCAGTTTTAGATCAGTCATCTCTTTATGTCTTCACTGATGAGGGTGTCCCAGAAATGATATCTGTCTGCTCCTGCTGCTTCGATATTCAGATCATAGACTGGGCGAGGACATTGAGGCTGAATCACAGGAGGGGAAGCAGAAATGTTGTTCCATCTGCCTTGGATTCAACCACTGAAGGTGAAACAGGGTATGAAATCCCTGACCTGGCTAGAGAATCCTGAATCCCACCTCGCTAGGTTTCCAGAGAGGTATGTGTGGGACCTTTGAGAACTGTTGCACGCACATCAACCCAAAGGCCTTTTGCAGGCTGAGCCAACCTGTGTCTCTGCCTCTTTTTCAGGAAGTGGTAGCTTTGAAAGACCATATCAAACTAGTACATTGTGTTTCCTGCACATCCTGCTTTATTGGAGGTTAATTCCTTCTGACGCATGCAGTCTGCTGCTGCCAATTAAGTCAAATGTATTTTACGCTTTACTTTTCTGTTGCCTTACAGGCTTTTGTTGGAAAAAAAAAAAAATAAATAAAACTTGCCAAACACTGTTAAATGACACGGTCTGATGATTTGGAATAAACACCCAGATTTTAATATATCAGAAGGATTGAGAGAGGGGAGGAGGAAACTTTGGAGCAGTACCCAGCCACCAGCCACAGCATTAATCTCTGACTGTTGTAAAAGCAGAAAAAGGGACCCCAGGTCAAGCAAGCAGTATAGAGTTGTTTCTCATGCAGTGACACTGCAATGTATGATTCTTTGGTAGAGGAGGATAAAAAGCAACTGCACTGGAAGAACAGTAGAAGCACAGGACCAAACAGACTCTTCCTTGCTGTTCCATCTCTGCCACTTCACACTGTGGTGGTTTCTGGGTTCATTCATATTTTCTGCTTCTGTCTGTGATATCCAAGTCATCTCTTCCAGGCTTTAGAGAAACAGCTGGGACTGCTCATATTCAACTTATGATAAGAGAAATTATATTTACTCAGGGTCAGCTGAGACACAAAAATATGTAAAAACTCATCAGATCTTCTGAATAAAACAGATTTATTTATTTATTATTTTGTTATCCAACTCAACACTGAGGTAGTGCTGTGACAGGAGACACTCAGTGGAGCTTCTGGGTGACATTACAATCTAATTTGGAGAAGAGGCAGCAGCAGGTCAGAAGCAGCAGAAATACAACCAAGGTGAAGAAGAATCCCAGGAGAGTTGACACTGTGTATCAGTGACATCATATATCAGCTGAGATTCCAGGTTCCTGAATGGGTCCATGGTTCTTAGTTCCACTGCACTGCTTTACTGGACAATTTTAGAGCAACTTTCAGAAATAAAATCAAGCCCAAGCGGGGGTGGGGTGGGGGAGTTCAATTCCTTTTCTTTGTTAACAACAGAAAAACCTACCACAAAAAGCTTCCTGTAAAGAAATTGCAGTTTACTTTACCCAAAATGACACTTTTATGTCTCCTGTGGGATAGATCATGAGTGTCAGAGACATTAAATCCAACACTCAAAGCAGTTTCTGTGAGAAAACAATGGTTAAAAGCACTCAGCTTGCAAATCCATACAAAGATCCTTCCAAGGGATGTTCAAGGCAGGTAACTTCTTGAGAAAAGGCTTGTCACTGATAAGAGAGGGCTATGCAATTATAGGAAAATGTGCAATGCAAGAAAAGAAAAATTCCTTATTTGTAATCAGAGACAGGGTTGATTCTCGACTAGAACATGGTTTGGAGAAAGGCAGCACAAAGGAACATATACTTGAATGATGGAGTGGCAGCATTAAAACAGATCATCAGTATCAGCTTTGGATCTCAACATCATAGCCAAAATTTGTAAATTTAAACAAATTCCCTGGCAGGGAAGTGCCTTCAGCTTGGGTCATTACAGACTGACAGCTAACTATGAGAGAAAGAGACAATCAGCACTCCTTTCATCCAAAAAAAGATCTTTTAAAATCTTTGCAAAAGTGTATAAGATTGGGCTGAGATAGTGCCTCAGAAAACACATCTCTCCAGTGCTTCCAAGAAGGTGAGATGATAGCATGCCATACACTATTGCTGGCAGTACTGCATTGCATGGCTTTGATTAAAACAGGATGGGGAGGATGTTTTAGATAACAGTAAGGTTCTGCTCAGTAATTTTTATTATTTTTATCTATAGAAGCTTGCTGATCTTCCTCACACATTCGGTTTTCCTGTGATTCTCAAATATATTCCGTTTGGAAACTAATTGCAGGGAAAATGGGCATGCTCTTTAACAAAAGCAGCAATTCAGACTGAGAAGAGGAGGGTGAGGAAAAGCCTTATCACAGTCTGCAGTTTCCTCAGGAGGGGAATTGGAGGCACAGGCACTGATCTCTCAGGTGACCAGAGACAGGATCCCAGGGAGCAGCAGGAGTTGTGCCAGAGGGTTTAGGTTGGGTATCAGGGAAATTTTCTTCCCCAGAGGTGCTGGGCACTGCCCAGGCTCCCCAGGGAATGGGCACAGCCCCGAGGCTGCCAGAGCTGCAGGAGCCTTTGGACACTGCTCCAGGGATGCACAGGGTAGGATTGCTGGGGGGTCTGTGCAGGGCCAGGAGCTGCACTTGATCCTTCTGAGTTCTTTTCAACTCAGGATATTCTATGAACATGAAATATGACCAGTAGTTACTGCAGATGTTTTTTTAATTCGTTGTCATTAACCAGTTAAAAGCAGGTGTCTTTATTTTTAAATTACTTTGTAGTTGGTTCAATTTGTTGAGTACCTAGGAGTGTGTGATGAAATGGAAGCCACACAGCAAAACTGTGCTTGCTCTACACATACTCCTCCTTTGTTACACAAACTTCCTTCTCATAGGCTGACTGAAGGGTAAATACATCCCTGTTTTCCCTGGAGCTCTCACAGATATTTGTTAACCTCTTTTATCATTATGGTAAAGGCTCACTATGGTAGCAAGCTCTGACTGCTAAATTTCTGAACTCTTCATTAAAAGGTTCTGATTTTCAATCAGTTCCAAGTAATCCCAGTGAAATGGACAGCAGATATGTCCAACATGATCTAGTTATCTGCATAAAGAGCGTGGTGAAATGGCTGCAGGCTATGTATGCATCAAGAGAGCCAGCTCTGAAATCAGAAATGGTGTAATTATGTATTTAATTACTTCACCTAAGGGACAGAGTCATGCAGTCTGGTTGTATTGTTGTGATCTAAACTAATATCTCCACACCAAGGGGTATTTAGGTTGGCACTGCCTTGGAGATTTTGTTCAATGAACATACATTTATAACTTACAAGCAGATTTAGAGTCATATCTTCTCTCAATTTATCTGTAAGATTTAATTGGACATAGAAGCAGAGTGACAGATGTATACCTTTCTAGCGTTTCATTGTTCTCCAATATTCTTTTTTTCATTGCTTGCCTCTTGCTTATATTTATTCCACATATCCACTCTTATTGATATTTCTTACCCTCCTTTTCATCTTTTACTAGTTCTATTTTCTTGTTTAAACCAGTTCTCTTTAGAGTTGGTGTAACATGATGCAAAGGAAGAGCAATTGGCTGCTCCCTCATTCCATACCATAACTTGTGCTCAATTTACTTTAAAAAAAGTAATTAATTTGCTATAGTTGATCCCAAATTTCTCTCATTAGGTTTTTATCTTCCCTTTCTATAAGCAGATTAGATTCTTAATAGCATCGTTATAGGAAAAAAATAAACTTAATAAGAGAAATAATTTATGGTCTTTGAGAATATCTATTTCCTTTCTTGTTTTTTGAAGAAAAAATTAGGGATGTTTGTGGTTTCAAAGGGAAGGAGAAACAAAAGTTCATGTCTGTTTTCTGAGACACTGACTGGTTTAGTTGGTCATAGAGATGATAGTGAGTCAAGCTTCAATTATCATCAGAACTCCAAGAAGTTTTTGCAAACATATATTTGATGCCTAAACTGATAATAAAATGTCCTTTAGGAAAAAAAAAAAAAAGAGGGAATGGCCCCGTGATATAGCTCAAAAATATTTTCTCATTAATCTTTGTTAACCAGCTTTATTATCACATTCAGCAGTACATCCATGCCTGTCCTGTGCAACAGTACTGTGAGCTTCAGGTGCCCTTATCACCTCCCAAAGCTGAGGCCATGAATCAGCACAGTGGAGGTGTGATAATGGTGGGGGAGCAGGGAGGCTTTGCATGATTGCTCTGATAAATCATGAAATGCCTCCATGTAGGAATAGGGGCTGTGCTGTGTTGCCACACCAAGCCCAGCAGACCTGGATGACATCCCAACCAGGCAGACACACATGGAAACAGTGCACTGATTGAATCCTTGCAGAACTTGTTTTCCTCTGCTTCTGTGATGATGAACAGAAGCTGCAAGGAAGAACAAGAGGCTGGCAATGACCCTGAAGGTGTAAGGGGGCTGCATGCACAGGGGACCCTTTTCCTACAGGTGCAACACACCAAGATGTTCAGAGATGTGTCATACAGGTCAAAGGAAGAAACCTTTCTTTAGTTAAATGAAATCTGAGACTACACAGTACAAGTGAACCAGGAGCCAGTTCATCAGCCTCATGTGTATCCCTTCAGGAGATCTGACAACATTCATTAAATCCTGAAATTAAATAATGGTGCTGAATCTGCAATTATATTGAAACCAGTAAATTCAATTAAGGGTAAGTAGTACACTTTATTTGAATGGCTCACTTGGTGGCTTTTTGGTACATGTAAGTAAGAAGATAAAGAGAAAATGTTTTTTAATTTTTTTTTTTTCAGATTATGCTGTGTCAAATGAAGACCAAACTGAGAACCTTGCACAGAATCACACAGTACAGCAGAGCTCATAAAGAAGGAGCAAGCACTCAAGACAGAAGAAGTTTTTTTGCTCCAGATTCATAGCTTTTTTCATTTCTCATGTTATTACTCATACACTTTATATTAATCCTTCACAAAACACTTAGTGACACTCTCATTATACTGGACAATGTATAATACATGTTCCTCCAAAAAGCAGTGGTACTATTTCCAAATAGTAAGTAGTTGCATGTTAGAGCAGAAACACTGAGGAAATGGAATGCTAGAAACCTTGGTTACCTTCTCCATTCTTTCAAAAGACAAATTATATAAACCTGGAGAAAACTGGAGTAGTCCTGTGACCTCAGTCCCTGGCAACACGTCCCAAGCCAACACCTCACCCCACACATCTAATGGATTTCTTCAGTTTTAGAAGCTCCCAGGTTTGCAGCACTGGGTTTCAGCACATCCCCGCCTGCCTGCTCAGGCTCCATCTACCTTCACATGAAAAGTCTTTCCCTCCCTGCTTTCTCCTGGTGGTTTTTTTTTTGGTTTTTTTGGTTTTTTTTGAGGGTGATGGTTTTATTTCATGTCCAATTGAGCAGGCAACTGCCAGAGGAAGTTTTTCTTACTTCTTTCTTTCCAAGCATGGCAAAGGCTTGGAAGTTCTCTGGCGTGTCAAGAAACCCGAGCGCGGGTCTGTCACTTCTCTTCGCCGGCAGAAGAGCCCAGCCAGCGAGCTGGTGCACAAACACAGGGCATCAGCCACAGCTGCTGCTACTGCTTCCTTCCATTGTCCAGGAAAACATTTCCCTTGGCTTCTTTCCACCGGGGGCTGTGGGCTTTGATCAGGGCGGGGTGGTCCCTGAAGCTCCGGCTGAGATAGCCAAGGCTGTGGTGTTTTCTCACCAGCTCAGCAGCCCTGAGCAGGTTTGAAAGCTGCTAACACTTGTGATCTCTCCTCTCTGCTTTCTGCAGTCAGACCTGTCTCAAGTTTCCTAGGTCTTCCCCAGTCTGCACTGGGAGTTGAGGTGCTCCCTTTGAGGTTACAGAGCTGGCTGTGGGAGGCAGATACTTTAAAAAAAGCTTTTACGTTCTTAGCATCTGCTTAGCCACTTGCAGTTGCCATTTTACTGCGGGCCTCGAGGGTAGATTGGAAGGAGAAGAAAAATGGCTTTCAGGATGGATTAGTTTTGGGAAGAGTATTGTGTGCCAAAGGCAGTGCAGAAAGAAGTAAACATTCAAGCAGACAAGGATGACATCATTTATTCAGTGGAACTGACAGGGGCAATGTGAGAAGCTGTAAAAGCAGATAAGAGGGCTGAGGTTTGAGGGCAAGGCATTAAAACTGGAGAAGGGAGAGCTAAGCAGCAGAGCTTGTTTTTCTGTGCTGTTCTGTGCCTATGTAGGCTACATGCCTCCCACTCAAACGTTCATATCCACCAATTCACTGTGGAATATCCTCTGAGCCACATTGTTCACAGGGCCTTTACTGGGTCATCTTGACACTGGGCCTTCAGAGCAGGGGAACAGAAAGAAATGTTCAGTTATAAGCTTAGGAGAAAAACTGCATTGTGGTTTTGGAACACTGAGGCACCGCTTTTTCAATTAAAATTAGAGGTGAAAAGGAGTTTGGTCAAGTGGGTTCAATAAAGACACCTGGGTTTGGTTCTGAAGGCAGAAGTGGTATTTTCAGAGTATTGCATGTCTGGAGCAAAAGAAGGATAACAAAGGCTTGCCCACAGAAATAGGCTGTGATGTTCTACGGAATAAGAACAGTTATTTTGCTACCAGCTGTAATAAGTTTCAAGTGCTAGCAAGATCAATAGGAGGAACTGGAAAGAGACCAGCTGTAAGATGAGGCCCAAATATGAAAAAATGAGAGCAGGGCTAATTCTGAAGGTCATGGATAATTGCTGTCATGAGTAAAACTGATCTCTGCACCGCACTTGATATTTTTCATGAAAATCAGCTCACTTCAACCCCTTTTGTTCCAAGTAAGGACATGGTGAAAAATAGTCACTTTCATAACACACACCTAATCCTCTATCCACTTTCTGCCTGTAAGTAATTTGTTGGTTGCACTGGGAAGGTTGGAAAATGAGTTAATGGAGGGACCCCCTGGACATCTTAGAGGCTTGAAGCAAACCTAATAAAGACAACTCCCGACATTCCTAACACATGTTACCTGAGAAGAGGGAACACCAGGAAATTAGTATTTCTTTGTGGAGGTTTTATCTGATTTTTCATTAGGAAAGGGTTTTTTTAGGTGATTGGCTTGGCCAAATTGCAAATAGTTTATAAACACAGCATATGAAATGTGCCTGACATAAGAGATGTTGACCATGTATAAATATCACTCGTACCTTGTGAGGTTCCTTTCTGGGTGTGAGAAGGTTTTTTTTTTTTTATTTTGTTTTGGGGTTTTTTGGTTGTGTTTTTTTTTTCCTTAAACTAGTATGAGAAAGCAGAAAGGATGAAACTTTGTAGGAATCATGCACTTGGTTTCATGAAAAGGTCTCTCATCAGATTCTGTACTTGGAAGCAGTAGATTTTCCACACAGTGGAAACTGGATTTAAATATTAAAATTATCTTTGGAAGACAAGCCGTCTTACCCACGACAGTGAAAAAGACAGACATACACACCTGCACTCACACATGTCCAGTATACAAGACAGAAGACAGACACTGTATGAAAAAGAATAAAGGATTTATCTTCCCAAAATCTTGTCTGCACATTGCACTTGAAGTCCTGTTTTATACAGAAATACCAGTGGCTGGAATGGACTGACTTATAAAAGGACATTTTGAGTGCCTGTATGCCATAATTCACATTCTAGCAATTTTTAAGTGTTCTTATTATGTACTAAGTCCTGTCAATGTGTATACATTTGCTCCTAGAGGATGATTTCACAGACTTTTGTGATCTAGATGGGAAAAGAAACGGTTCAGATTCAAGACAAACCAGGTAATTATATGGCTCAACCCCAAGGGTTTCAGGAATGTAGTGTGAATGCAGAAGACCATAAGCTTCTCAGTGAGAATTAATTAGTTGTGTCAATGCTCTCACATGAGAGGGTTACACTTGTAACCACTGTATTTCTGTTCCAGTTTTAAGATTTTCATCAATGTCAGTGAGTAAAATATTTCCAGGTTGGGGGATATTTTCTTATAGAGCATGTTAGGAAGAAGCTCATTACTGAGAAGGTGGAGAGGCCCTGGCACAGGTTGCTCAGAGAAGCTGTGGCTGTCCCATCCCTGGAAGTGTCCAAGGTCAGGTTGGACAGGGCTTGGAGCAACCTGGAATAGTGGAAGGTGCCCCTTTCCGTGATAGGAGGTGGAACAAGATGGTATTTAAGATTCCTTCCAACCCAAAACATTTTATTATTCAATGTTGATGTGTAAGGACATGGAGAAATACAAGCTAAGTGTGCAGTTGGAAAAAATTAGTCCTGGATAGTCCCTCAGCAGGCAGAAGCACTGTTCATTCACTGACTGTTTTCTACACAATCATGCTGGGGAGAGAAAGACTTTTTTTTTTTTTAAACGCATTTGTATAATATAATTGCAGTTATTCTATTTGTTATGTTAATGTAAAATCCACCAAAAATAGAAACATGGGTTAGGATGTCAGTTTACCTCTTACTCATTAGTATTTGCTGTTATAATTCCTGGCTTACCTTGACCACCTATGGTAACTGGTTCAGGATCCCTTTTATCACTGCACTAAATATTTTAGCTGTGATTTACAGAAATAGCCACAGCTTCTCTGTTTGTTTAGATTTTATAGCCCAATTATTGTTTCCCATTCTCAGACATGAGGATAATTATTTTATAATTAATCATACATAGACAAAACATAACATCTCTAAAAAGGACTATTAAAACACTTATAATGGGAAATGTGCACATACTGAGTTGTATATCACATACCCTGATTATTTAGTTATATTGACCATATGTTACTTTATTTGCCTGTTATTTGTTAGATGCATTGAGGAAAGAAGAGAAGAGGTGCTCCAGGTATCAATTCAACAGTTTTTTGTTCCTGCAGAAAAGGCCAGGCAAAAGAATCTGGCAACTTGCCTTGACATCAACCATCTGTAAATTCATCATTCTTTGGATCCCTAGGTAATTTAGTTTCAGCCAAAATGAGCATTCTCAATGTTGACAAATGGTCTTGCTACATTTCCCCAACAAAAGTAGTTTTGTTGGAGATTTGACCTTATGGAACTCTTGTTTCCCTTGAAAAAGCTAGCAGGACGAGAAAAAACCTTTATGATTAATTGCCACTACTGCCACTTTTTCAGCTATTAGTTCAATTAAGAATTTGGCAATGGGTTCTTTTACTGAGCTATTCTACTTCAGTAACATTCATAAACTCTAGAGAGTTTGAATATGCATTTTTATATGAAAGCCTTTTCTTTGGGAGGTCTAAGTATTTTCTGACACCATTCTTGACTCTCCTATTAATGTATGCATTATTTTTCTTCCATATCCATATCACATCCCCAAAATATAGTAGGGTGACAAGCAACCTGCATAAAGTCCTGGATCATATTCAGCTTCTAAAATGTAGGATATCCATCTTTGATCTAATGACTCACTGAAATTGTCAACTTCCTCTCTCTTGTGGAATGCCTGAATTTCCATTTCCATTATAATTATAGGGTGATAGTAAAAAAAAAAAAGGACCATCACAGAAAGACTGTATAGGCCATTCCCATGCCTTAAACAGAACTGAATCTATTATGTCATCCATGCAGATGTTTTCCTAACAAGTTATTGAAGACTTTCATAACATCCCTAGGTAATATAATACAATAATAAATCCCCCACTGCTATTAGACTATGAAAAATCCTGCTGCAATTTCAGCCCATTATTACTCATCCCACACGTAGGAAAAAAGGACAACAGCTTTTGCTTTACTTCTTCCTCCCAACACAGTATTTTTTATCTGCTTGAAAATCATTATGATGTCTACTCCTTGTCTCTTTATAAATTAAATAACTTCGGTTGTTTCAATTTTCCCCAGATGTTCCAGTCTCTAAACCCCAGATCATTTTTGTTACCCTATCCTGAATTTCTTCAAGCCTCCACTTGGTTCCAAACTTCCTCCACTGGCAAGGATCAAAACTGAGCAAAGTTGTCCATTTTTTGAAGCTTCAACAGTGCTCATGAGACAGCCTCATTTCTTCTATTTATGCATCTCAGTAGAATAGTATCTTGGTTTTTATTATTAACAATAATGTTGTTGAATCTGTTCAGCTTACTATTTGCTGTGACAGATATTTTCTGTAGGGTTGGACCAGTCAATCGCCATTGTGAAATTTTTTGGTGACTTTTTCTTTTTTTGTACAGCTGTTCCCTACTGTTTTGTCTGAAATGTGTCCTTTCTCCTCAGTTGCACCAGTTTTTATGAGGTCAGCTTGAATTCTAAACCTCAGAGGGGCTTGCATTCTTGATTTCTCCTCACCTTCACATCATTTCCAATCTCAGCAGACATATCTACTCTTTTATACTTCAATTAATGGCTTAAACTGCTACAATACTGAACACATTCCTGCGGAACTTCATCGGCAATAAAGCATTGGTAAGTTTTTAGTTACTCACATCACAGAAGTTTCATTTGGACTTTGAATCCTTAGTTGCCTTTTAAAAAGTGTCCTGTTAGTGCCAAAGGTACAATCACACCTCATACCTGTCACATCCCAGTGTGCCATGGTGGTTTAGGGTAGACACAGCTGAGGTCCCACCAACAGCATCTCCCTTTGGAAGATGGAAAGCTTCAATCCATTTTGCTCAAGGATTAACAGCTTTGACACAATTATAGACTGACATGGCTGTTTCAAAGATGCCTTGAATGATTTTTACTGGAACATTTTCCTGCTCTCCTAGTGAAATGTATTGCAAAGCTGGCGTAATTTTACGGTTTAACACATTATCTAAATGAGTTCCGAGAAAACCTTGTCTTCTAAGAAATCTTTTATGTTCTTGGCCACAATCAGTTCTGTTGTACATGTCCTCCAGGAGATTTTGTTTATGTGCTTCCTTCTCCAAGGTGTATCTCTTGTCCTATTCATCAGTGTGTCTTGTGTACTTTCCTTAACCACAGTGCTTTTTTGGCCTCATCTTATTATTTGGTGCCTCCTGTTTAATGTTCAAAAATAATTATTCATCATAGGATTTGATGTTATATTTAATCAATTTCATATGATTTCTGCTTTTCTATTAGTAGCCCAAAGATATTAATTCATAGATGTGTAAAAGAAGCTATTTTCAGATAAACCATCCTAATTATTTATGTGTTTTCCAGGTCCATTGATAGCTATTGAACAAACTAATGTCAGTTCTATGTCTGGCTCAAAAAGTACCTTAGGAAGCTGAATGGGGTTTTTTCCTACATTTTTTCCTTAGGCATCTGCTGGTAAGACATGTTGCAGGATAATTAGTGGTTCACTCAATATCCAAATAGACCATATGGATTTGTAAACTGCTTTTCTCAGACTGTGCATTTCTTAATATGGCACCTGTGTAGTTTCCAAAATAAACTGATTTTTCAGCTTGAAATTTCAGTAGAGGATAAGTAATGAAGAACATGCAAAGGGCTCTGATTTAAAAATTAAATTTCAATCTCAAAATGTTACTGTCAGGAATGAGGCTAGACTCAATTTAGATCTTAAAATTTTGTTTAATTAACAAATAGGCCAAATTCCTTTTTTAATCAATTCTCCTGGGTAGCAGTGATAAGAGACCCTTTTAAGCTAACCTAGCTATTGAACCCAATGTAAAAATCTACAGAGCCAGGTGCTCCCAGGCTAATCCTGTGCAGAGCACAACTTCTTCAGTTTGTGCATGGGGTTTTATACCCCATGGCCCCTCCCAGTCTTGCCCTCGAGGTTCAGGGTGATTGGAGGGGCTCATACAAAAGTCAGTTCAGTTGGTTTTAGGTTTAGCGATGATGTTTCGAGGTATTTCACTGATTGGGCTCTCAGTCCAATGGCTCGCTGGTTACTAGGGGTTCAGTCACTGGGTCTTCTCCTCAGGATGATGTCACCTGAGTTTTGGCAGGTAGCACTCCTTATTGAAATTAGTGGTTGTCATGGAGCTGTTTTACTGTCCTCAATTGCTATTTTTAGCTTCCTGGGGAATTCCTCTAGAGTCTCTCCTGCACTGAGCCCCAACTTGATCTAAAGGACATGTCAAATGTCATATAACTTTACAACATCACTTAAACTCTCAAAGTCAACAGGAACCTTTAATCAACACAGAACTCCAACATGATCATTCAAATGTAGTGACAAAAGTGAAACCTGGGGTAGAGGCAGAACTTGGAGTAAGCATAATTTGGAGTGGGAACAGAAGGAGGAAGGGGACTTTATCCCTGATATTACAAAAAAAATCAACACAAATCAATTGTTAACACAAATTAATTGATTGCTAATGTGAAAGCCACTCAATTCATTTATGACACCTACTAACCAACTCTGATTAGGTACTTGCTCATTTGGACTGGAGAAAGAGGAGTGGCCCAGTCTGAATGTCATGTCCTTTGTTTTTGAGATGCAATTACCATAGCTATCAGACCTCATTCAAGTGTAGTAGTCTAGGCAGAGATGTGATGCAGTTTCATTTCTATGCACAATAAAACCAGCTATCTGATGGTAGAAAAGATAAACAACATTTTACTTCAGAAAGAATAGTGCAAGGTACTTTAATAATTTACAAATTCTTCATCCTTCTGCTTGCAAGGGAATTTTGCTTGCAAGGGTTATTTCAGATACTTTTCTTGATTATGATTTTCATTTTGTTCTGTGCCTTTGTGTTTGTTTTTTTTTTAAATATCTTTGGCTATTTGCACAACGATTTCCCTCTAGATATTTTTAAAAACTGCTCTTAGCCCTTCTCTTCCTAATGATGATTGTGCCTGACTCTCACATTGGGTGCCCAATGTGGAACAGCAGTCACTGACAGTAGATGAAGGTGTAAAGCTTCTATTTTATGTGGTGCCATGCTCAGATATACTTTTGTGCTCACCTTTGCCGCTAAAATATTCATTTTAATGGTAAATGAAGCATATTTCTAAAACACTGCACACTAGCAGCATAGTTAATGTTGCAAATCCATTTTCATCATACACCTGGAAGAAATCAGTGCTATTAACTTCCTATTTTCCCCAAGCATTAAATTTACGCAAGACTAAATTAACATGAAATTCCTCTTCAAAAGACTCTTTAACAAATGAATGGGAAAGTGCAGTTAAAAATTTGACTCTTACAGCATTTTCACTATTTAAAACGGTCAGTTACCACCCACAGCATGTATAGGTAATTAGCCATTATAACCAAGGAATACCTTGCCCAGAACAGAGGAGATTTTTCCTATGCTTTTGGGTATTTTGTCAAGGTTTTGATAGCAGAGCTTGGTGTAGGAAATATTGAATAATTCCACATTATATGGTAAGCAAGAAGAAGATGAACCCCACCATGCTTGAACTTGAAATTTATAATTTTAGAACAGGAAAAGGTAAGTAAACATTGTCTGGTGAACTTTTCCCATTTTGTTCTAAGGAATTTATTATTCAGAATCAGGATCCTGAAGTGTCACAAACAAGGACATACATTTCTATACAGGCATTTCCCCTCTGCATCATGAACCTGATAGACAAGTCTACCTTTCTCAGTCACTGGAATGTTTCCATGCCAACTGCTACAAAACTTTCCAGCATTAAAAGAAATATAATCAGAGTTCTGCTTTTACTTAAACCAAACTTATAGGCTGGAGACAAGCAGATTACCCATCAGAATTCAAGGAGCCACTACTCTATGTACTAGACATGAATCTCCTCAGATATCAGATTTCCACAGACTGCAAGCTATAATGTTCAAAGGGGTCAGGCATCATAAAGTCGTGAGTTCACCAGTATCTGCATTTTATTTGGGCCATATATTATAACATCCAATTGTGAGAGCCATTCTCTGAGCAGCCTGGTCTAGTGGAAGGTGTCCCTACCCATGGCAAGGTGTTGGAATGGGATGATCTTTAAGGTCGCTTCCAACCCAAATTATTCTATGATCCTATGATTCATCTCTATTAGATGTGGATTTAACATATTATGACTGATTTTTCAGTCTTCTCCATGATTTATTTAGAGGGAGGTCTTAGTTCTACGGAAGTGTTAAAATCCAGTGCTTCATGTCCAAAGGGCACAGTGCTGTCTTTAGCCAAGGCTGCCCACTGCTCTGAAAACTTCCACTCAATATCCCAATTAGAAAGCAAAGCAGTTGCTCAGTTTAGTACAAGATCCAAGGAAAAAGCAATTGATGTCAAGCAGAAAAATTAAACAAAAGGTAGCACAAAAACACAGGATGTACTCAAGCTGTGGGAAACAACTTCATTTTACACAAATTATATTGGATGAGAAAGAAAACTTTATCTTAATTTTGTTGTTATTAAAACAACACTGTGACACTGTGACACCACTGTGACAGCTGTTTTCTTGGGTTCATACAACTCTTCAGTGGTTCTGGTAAAAATTCAAGGTAATTTTGCTGCTTCCAGTCAGCAAAAATCAGACCCAGGGACAGTTAAGGCATGGAAATGCAGTATCCATGTAAGCAGCTGGAGGTGTGAACACACTGGAGTTTAAACTAGCAAGTGCATTGTGAACACAGCTCAGGAAGTCTACTTAGAAACAGCCATTAATAAAACAACTAGGGAAAATAAAACATGGGAATTTGATGTGAACCATGTGCCAGCCCTGGCCCGCGCCGCCGCTCCCCAGCTCCGGAGCCAAGGCCACGGCTGCCGAACTGCATGTGGCCCTTCAGTGCTCAGCATGGGGCTCTCGCTCAGGCCTGAGCAGCCAGTGTTTCACAGCCACTGCCAGGAGGAAATCCTGGCAGTCTCGAGGAGAGATTCAAAGAGACAGCCTGAGACACACAGAGGGGTGCAGGAGGGTGGCAGTGACTGATGCTGACAGGGCCAGGCAGAACGAAGCCGGTAGCAGAATGATAATGCTTTATCTCCAGGACGACAGGAGCTGCCATCCAGCCCAGGTCTTGCAGCTGCTGGACCTAATAAACCAGTGATAAGCTGTTTTGGAAAAAGAAATGCATCAGCTTCATGTTTCACCCCCAAATATAACCAGTTTTCACACCAGTGGAAGTAACACCAGTGTGAAACGAGCCCTCAGGGTACAGTGAAATCATGAGGGTCTGGAGGGATCCTTGTAAACCTCCCTGTAGGATCTGCTCCAGCCAACACTGCTCAGCCACCCATCAGAACCAGGGGTGTGAAATGTAGCCAGCTTGTTATTCCTGACTTGGAAAAACAGCTAACCTTGCACTTAAACTATTTTGTGCTTTAACTTGTGCTCAACTGCTCACCTATACTGCAGATTCTGTGTATCCACAAAGGTGATTAGAGGAACTGTGCAATTCTCCAATGAGGAAAGGCTGAAAGAATTTGGATCATTCAGTCTGAAGAAGAGAAGGCTTTAGGGTAATTTTATTGCTACCTTCCTACATGTAAAAGGGTTACAGGACAGGGACTTTGGACAGGGGCCTGGAGTGACAGGAAAAGGGGGAATGGCTTCACGCTGACAGAGACCAGTGTTAGGTGGGATATTGGGAAGGAATTCTTCTCTGGGAGGTCCTGGCACAGGTTTCCCAGAGAAGCTGTGGCTGCCCCATCCCTGGAAGTGTTCAAGGCCAGGTTGGATGGGGCTTGGAGCACCCTTGGGTAGAGAGAGATGTCCCTGATGGCAGATGGCAGGAGGTGGAACGAGATGAGCTTTAGGATCCCTTCCAGTCCAAACTATTCTGATATTCTGATTCTGTGATCCAGAATAGCTGTGGGATTCCCCTGGCTGCCTTACTTGGAAGGAGTTCTCCTCCCTGTTGCTCCTGGGCAAGCTGCACAGCTGGAGAGGAGACACATTTGCAAGTTTGTGTGAAGGAAAGCTTGTTCAGTTTCTTCCCTCTGTCCTAGGGACATAGGCCACGGCTCCCCAGAGCCACCACTCAGGCACTTTACATAGCACTAAATTCACACTTTAAAAGGAGAAAATGAATGATAAGTTAAGGGTCAGTATTTTAGCATGTAGTAAGGATCTTGGCCTTTTAAAGTAATTACTTTAACCACATCTGTTGGTCTCACTCTTTCCCCAATATTTCTGCCTCCATGGGTGTTCCTCTTCCATTTCTGGATGTCCCTGTGAGGGTCTTCAGCCCTCTGTGGTAGCAGCAGCTGCAGCCAGATGGTCTCAGTGCTGGAGGCAATGAGATGCCACTTATGGCACGAACACTGCAGACACCACCACCAGTGCTGATCAGCTATGTGCTTCCAAGGGTGATTTTCTGTAATATTTCTGTTTCTTCACCTTGCTCAAATAGTCTTGAAATCACTGGCATGGTAGCAAGCTGTCAGAATGGAAGTGGGATTTATAAGGCAGAGAAGATTGGGATGGAGAAAGATCTCCTGGGCGATCACTGAAGGACACTGTCCAGTGCCAGACACCAAGGGGTTGAATTTTTAGGAAGAGGCTAAAACGTTTAGCCTACACCACCCAAATCAACATCAACCTGGAGCCCCAAAAGAGGTAATCACCTCAGCTACCTTTTGGTAGAGAGACCATTTGGCACAAGATGTTTTCTGTTACCTGCATGACCTGTGAGTTGCCTTGTTGGCATTCCTGCCTTACCACTTTCACCTCTGGCTTTCACAAAGGATTCTTTGGGGAAAAATCTGGTTTTCTCTCCTTTTCCACACTGCACATTTGAGAAGGTTAATCATTAACATGAGGTGTCTCTGAGCAAAAGGAAGTTGGTCCACAACCAAATATAAGATGAACACATCTGAAGGTTTCACCAATGTCTGCTTCTTTCAGTGCTACATCCAATTAAAATAGAAATCCAAATTATTTGCATCCTTTCCCATTGAGAGCCTGCAACTATACAGAGGCACAGTGAGCAAATTGCATGATTATTGCTTTTCCCAGAGATATTGTTCTCTGTTAAGATGTGATATTAAAGGCAGGGCCTGCTGTGCAGAAAACAGGCTAAAGCAAGCCAAGCTTTTAGATGTTCCATTGTGGTTTGTAGTATTTTCCTGCAATATTGTCGTTCTAGCCATGATTGCTAGGTGGCAGGAAATAAACACTACCTACAAATATTTTGGGGGTAAAAGTTAAGAGTTTTATAAGGTGCAACAAGAAAAGTAGAATTTTATTAAGAAAAACAACCCCTTTGATCACTACACAAGTTCATTACATATTTAAATTTTGTGATGATTTTGTTGTTCATGGAAAGTGCCAAACTGGCACCACAGCCATTTCATCCTGTGTTCTCTGAAATATATTTGCACCCAATGCACGTGGTGATGGGGAGGGACTTGCTGGGCAAGGCAGGAGGCTGGGAGAGGCAGTATCCTTGGGCTGGGGTTGGGTCTGGGGTCACAAAAAGCTGCACGCTGTCACGCTGGCACGTCCTTGCCCTGTGACATGGCTGGCTGAGCCATGCTGAGAGGGGAGCATGAAATGGTGATCAAAATGAGTGAGCCTCGTGCATAATTCATGAGCTGAAACAAACCTTTGTACCAGACAAGATCACCTATTGAATTTCTCTTCAATGGACCATTGCTTGCTTGCACCACACAAGATCTATCTCACTCCACACTGCCTGAATGGGAGCAGCACCAGCCTCTTACATTATTCTGAAACAATGCCCAGATCTTTCTTTGAGAGGCAAGTAGGCAATTTGGGCTACAGAGCCCAATCAATCCCTACTTCTTCTTCTTCTAAGGATGCCAGCAGAGTAGCTAATTATCACCTCCTATTCCAGGATGGGCTCATTGTCAGCTAGGGACTAGGATGAGGACTCTATTCACTCCCCAATATATTATGCTCAAGGACAAACCAGACTGACATTAGTCAGTACTAACTTATAGAGGGGGGGGAACATCCCACCACTCCTTGGAGAGGATGAGTACCATTAATTTCCCCAGATCCTTCTCCAAAAAGAAACTTTTTTTGACTTGAAAAGGGAAGAATGAGAAAGAAAAGCAGTATAAAATGAGGACAGGAAAGAAATTCCACTATAGTATTCCAATGACTAAGTGAAAAGTCCAACTCTGATTTCTAAAATAAACCATCCCCTAAATTCTTGAAGGCATCAGTTAAGCTAAGTTTTCTATTTCATATGAAAATAAGGTTATTTTCCTTTGTCTTTTTCCCTAATCTGCTTTCCCTGAAAACAACAACAATAAAGACCAACTCTCCCAAAATCCCCCACAAACAAATAAACAAAAAAGCATAAAAAAGGCCTCAACAATACAAGCAAAGGGAGGAGAAAACATTCAAAAGATTCGTGTATCTTAGATTTTTTTCTTCAGACCTTTGAGCCTGGGGGTCAGCAGAGTCAACTGAAACCAAAGTCCAAATGATCTCATTAGAGACATCCAACAGGGAGCACAGAGCAGGGAGATGAAATCCCACATACACAAAAAGAGCAGCACCAAGCTGACACACCAGAAGGAGGCACTTCAGAGGGGAAGAAAAGGAAACAACAACAGCATCTTCAACCTGCCCTCCTGTGAGGAAGCTGAACCTGGGAATGAGCAGTTTCCCTCATGTGAGCCAGTCTTTTCATGATGCAATCAGGTAAGGGCAGCTGGGTACAGAGGAAAATGGCTGAGCTGTCAGTTAGCTGGTTCTATTTTATTTTATTTTCCCGACGTAAGGCAAAAGAAAATGTCCTACACTAGCTCATGAACCCTACACAATTATCAACTGTTCCCTGCTTGCAACAAATTGTCGTTTACCTTTCCCTTCGTGTTCTGTTTGGGGTAAGAAAATATTTGAAATCTGCAAGTCTGTGCGCACTTCCCTGTTGCTGTTGTTTTATTTTCTTTAATATGTGTACTCTAAAAGGTGCCAAGGCTAAAGGGCCATGTCTCCTGCTGGGGAAAGCTCCTAGATGTTAATGTAAATGTAGTGTAATGTAAAGTGTTGCCTCTGGTTTACACCAGCAGGGGATTTGGCCCACTCCACCTGAACAGTGTAGGAAGTGTAGTTCTGGTTTTCAGGATCAAGAAGGAAGCTGCTATAAAAGTTTCAGCAGCCTTCAGAGGTTCATGGGGAGCTGGCAGATGAATGAAGCAAGGGGTTTGCTCTAGGCTAATAAAAACTGCTCCACTGCAGCTCTTGAATGAACTTGAAGTCCTGAATTTACCTAAATTATCCTCAGGGCAGCAGAGCTTGCTGTGAGCTCTCTGCCCTGGACTTCAGGAGAGCAGACTTTGGCCTCTTCAAGGACCTACTGGTTACCACCATGGGGTAGAGCCCTGGAGGGCAGAGGGGCCCAAGAATGTGGCTGAATTTAAAGGATACCCACCTCCAAGCTCAGTAACAGTGCAACCCAAAACCGAGGAAATTGCATAAAAATGTGTTGGAGACCTCCAAGGATATGGAGCTGCTGTGCAAACTCAGAGAGAAGTAAGAAGCTTTCAGGGAGAGGAAGCAAGGAAAAGTGTCCAGGGAGGACTACAGTGAAATTGTGTGGGAAGCAGGGACAAGGTTAGGGAAGCCACGGCCTGCTCAGGACTGAGTCTGGCCAGAGATGTTAAGGAAAGCAGGAAAGGCTTCTAGGGATATGTTGCAGGAAAGAGAAAAATCAGGGATAATGTAGGGTCTCTCAGTAAAGAAACAGGAGACCTGTCTGCCTTGGACAAAGAGAAGGCCAAGGTTTCCAATGACTTCTGAGCCTCAGTCTTCAGTGGCAGGTGCTCCAGCCACACCAGCCAGGCCTGACAAGGCAAATGCAGGGACTGGGAGAATGAAGACTCTAAACCCACCCATGGTCAGAGAGGATCACATTTGAGACCATCTCAAGATCCTTGAGGTGCACAAGTCCGTGGGACCTGATGAGATTAATCTGTGTGTCCTGAGACAGCAGGCAGATGAAGTTGCTAAAACACTATTCATAATTTTTTGAAAAATTGTGACAGTCAGGTGAATTCCATGGTGACGGGAAAGGGGTAAATATAACCCCCATTTTTAACAAGAAGAAGAAGACCCTGACAACTACGTAGTAATCAGTCTCACCTCTGTGCCAGGCAGATCATAGATATTCTTGGAATTTATACACATGGAAAACAAATAAGTGATTGGTAACAGTCAAAAAAGGCAAAACCATGTCGGACAAATTTGGTGACCTTCTATGACAGGGTTACAGACTTGGTGCACCAGTCTTTATGCTGTTTCACCATTTTTTGAGACCACTGGTGACAGCCTAAAAATCAAAACTTTTGTTTCTACCAATCCCTTTTTCAAAAGTGAAGTACCTATAATGGTGGATTTTAGCATAGATGGAAACTGAATTTACAGTCTCAGAAAATAACAGAGAAGAAAAAACTGTTAAAAATAAGATCCATTAAAGAAAGTCTGGGTTTAGGGTAGAGGAGGTTGTTCCTTGCTGATCACCCTACATATTTGTCAGTGAGGTTACCCAAATACAGGTCTGTAAAAATTCTCCAAAGTGATACAAGGTGATGCAGTTCCTTAACCTCAGAAAATGTGCATGTTTGCTTCCATTAACCAAACTCACACACTGTGGAAAAATACTGTAAGACAAAGCTAAAGAAGGAGAAATCCATGTTGGCAATAGTTCAGTAGAAACAAACTGTCTGCAACTTGAAGAGGAACACAGGAAGCTTGTTGCACTTCCCTGAGAAAGGAATGAGACAAAGGATGGAATGGCACAGAGGTGTTGCAGTCATGCTCTGTTTAAACAATGGAACTTATGGGAACTAAGCCAATGGAATGGACTAACCAGTGACCACATTGTTTAATTAACTCAAAAATACATATTACCTTTTACGTCCTTGCCCACACTAATGAAGTAAAATCTGTACATGCTTTACATGTGTGACTCAAGACACTCAAACTCCACCTAAACATGAATGACATCAGCTGAAACTTTATCTTTTCCCCACACTCAACAATGTAAATAAAGCTGAAGAGGGAAGCGAGCTTAGAAGAGACTCCACCTTTGTATCCTCGGATGGCTGGTGGGTTGTTCCCATCTCCTCTCCCATAAGGATGTCAACTGGGTGAGTTTTATTCCCTGGAAATACTATTGTTTATGTATTCTGACATCAGTGTATGTATCAATGGCTGTTTCTGAACTTCACTCTGTTGCAGCAATCAGTAAGTCTATTTGTGAATCTGTCACTCCGAATGTAACCAGACTTACAGTGTTGAAACCGCACCATTTGTGAATTTGGGATCATGAAAGTTATAACATTACCAGACTTCTACTGCTGAATTGGTTGCTCTAAATTATTATCTGTGAATCTGTGCATGGTGAGGGTCTCCCAGGGATTTGGACAGATAGATAACTCAGAGAAGGGGAAGGTCTAACTTTTCCCAGAGCTGTTAGTAATGCCATTGACTTGACAGTGCAACATGTCTTCCTTAAGTTGCATCTGCTATATTTGGAGCTCTATAATATAGCTCTTTAAGACTGAAAACATTCAGGGCCAGCTCGTATCTTCAGCCTTGCTATACAAAGCTGTAACAGCCAAGATGCTGTATGGTGGTATATAGGTACCGCACACAGCGACAGCCTGGCAAAAGCATGGGGAGAAGCTTGCATGACAGCTGGCTCTATCTAGTCACATTTGACTCATTTCATAACAACTGAAAAGCCTTATGTTGAAATATTTGTAAGCAAAATCCCTGGTCTGTTAAAGCTAGTTAAAGATAGTGGCTGCAAGCTGAAGGCATAGCTCGTGCAGCAACTCAGAAAAACTCGTTAGACTTTGAAAAGAAGCACATTTAATTGAATCAGAGAATCACAGAAGCATGGAATCATAGAATCGCAGAAGCATGGAATCATAGAATCACAGAAGCATGGAATCATAGAATCACAATATGGTTTGGGTTGGAAAGGACCCTCTAGGACCATCTAGTCCAACACACCTGCAACGATCATGGTTTGTGATGTATCAGGCTGTGTCTTTGCATCCATACTTCTTCCACCTGATGACACAAGCTGGATGTTGTCCTTCTATACCTTCTGAAGGCAGAATTATGTGGCACAGCCAGTGCTGGGATCCCCCTGACAAACAGCAAGGCCACACACACCACTGTCTCCAGTTCTGAGAAAGTCTGTGCACTTTGTTTCCTTCCATATGTTGAATGAACCCATCACTGTCCTGACTCCTTTACTTCCTGACTGTGACTAGGTCATTGATGGACTTTTTACACTAACCACAGTTTGGAAAGGGTCCTGTCATCTTTGGGACTTAGAGACCTGGACGTGTGATGCTGCTACAACATTGAAATGGCAGGGGAAATACCAAATTTTGCCACGTGGGACTGTGTCTCTGCAGATCCCACTTGCAGGGGAGGTTGCCAAGGCAGGAGCCCCAAGGGCTTCTCTTTGCTTGTTTTGTGCAGGCAAGTGTTGAATATTTTTGTGGTGCATAGAGCGGGATCCTCCTATCATGGAAGGGACTGGAGAAAAAAAAAAACACTCTTCAGCAAGTAAATAATTAAAAGAAAAAGATCACATTACAGCCTCCTGTCAGGATGTTCTTCTTGCCATTGTTTACAAACTTCAGACATCTTTACTGCTATTTTCTTCCCCATGAGATGACACCTGGGAACCTAAAAGTGTCAGAATAGATGTCTGGAAAATTTGCAGGCTGCTTCAGGACACTGATTTACATTCAATCCAGTCCTTTCCAAGAAACTGGTTCTTCTGAAAAGTATAAAGCTAAAGTTACCTCAACAGCAACAGAAAATCTCATTTTCACTAAACCAAAAGGAATGTGACTGAAGAATCCGGTCAGTCTGGAAACTTTTGCTGTATTGAAAGTTTCTGTGGAGACCTAACTGCTGACTATTTCCATCAGGCCATACAAAAATAGGATACTATAAAAGTGAAAAAAAAAAAAAAATCTTAAAGAAGGAGGTAGCATCATCATCTATCTTCCAGTTATGAGTCAGATAGGCTTATATTTTATTTGACTAATATCTTTTGCAAATGGTACAACACCAAAGGCATGCATATATTAGGAAAAAAATTCTTTACTGTGAGGCTTGATGAGGCCCTGGTTGCCCAGGGAAGTTGAGGATGTCCTATTTCTGGAAGTGTTCAAGGACAAGTTGGATGAGGCTTGGGGCAACCTGGATTAGTGGAAGATGTCCCTGCCCAGGGCAGGGGTGGAATGAGATGATCCTGCTTTCCAACACAGGCCATTCAATGATTCTGTGATTCAAGTAGAAAAGGACTTTCCTCTGCTCTCTGAGCCCCAAAGTCAGTATTAGAAAGAAATTATGGAAAGAGAGTGCTAGATTACACCCACTGGCCTATTTTGCCTTCTTGAACTCTTTGGGAGTGAGGTGCAGAGAAGGCAATATTTTTAAAAACTTTTCCATTCTATACTATGAATGTATCAAGCTGTTTCTTCACCATGCAACTCCATGATTTGTTCTGGGGAAATATTTCTTTTCAGAAGCCACACACATTTCAAAGCTTTTATAGGTGGATCACACTTTTCTGCACTTCCTTTTGGACATGTGGAAGAAAGGGAGAAGTCATTTATGGCTCTCCAGTCTGGGCCATCAGTGTTATGTTAGGTGTACCCTGGAGCCCTTTTAACCTACAGAATTGTTCATAAGTTTCCCTGTGGAACCTTTTACTGGTGGAAGATAAAGACAAATGTAGTGCTTCCAGCAGAATGTTTCCTTCCCCTTCAGCTGAAGGTAAGACCAGAGAAGTGTATCAATCATACCTTTTTCTAAATATACACACATATACACATTTAAACTGAAAACACTTGCTTTCAGAGAATTGAAATGTCTTCTTTTCTGTCTGAACCAGTAACATAAAAATACCTCTCAATAATATATTTACCTTCAGTCTTCAGTTTCAGCATTTCTAGAATATCAACTTGGTGATCAGGTTATCCGACCTGGACATAAGTACACACTAAAACCTTTTAATATGTCTATTCCACCACAGCTTTGGGAATTTCCTGTCCCTCATTTTGGGGGGAAATTGTGATCATAAGGAATGCTATTTCTCTGGGCTGTGGACCTACAGGAACAGGCAGTGCAGCTGTGCAGAAAAGCCCTCTCCAAGGACACAGAATGGTTGGTGCTGGAAGTGGCCTCTAGAGATCATCCAGTCCTACCTCCCCTGTGTAAAGCAGACTCATCTCAAGGAGGTTGCACAGGATCATGTCCAGATAGGTTTGAGTATGTCCAGAAAAGGAGACTCCACACCTTCCCTGGGCAGCCTGTTCCCATGCCTGAGACCCTTACATTGAAGAAGCTTTTCCTGTGTTACAGCTTCTGCCCATTTCCCCTGTCCTTTCAGTGGGCATCACAGAAATGAATCTGCTCCCTTCCCCTGCTGCTTCTTCTTCCACGACCCTCACCCCTTTTCCCATCAGTACACTGGGCTCTTCTGGAAGATAAGGTATTTGTGCAGTCTCAAAGCAGACAGCATCTCTGAATCATCCTCGCAGATACAGAAAAATGCTCTTTTTCTCTGGTCCTCAGCCATTTCCTTTACTAAGCTACACTGGACCAGCCAACAAGTGGCAAGAGGGAGAATCTTCCTCCTTGTTACATACAACAATCTCATAGCCATTTAATATTGGCTTTGGTTCCCAAGGAGAGGAAGACCAGTCTGAGCCTCCACATTTCTTTAGGGGGAGAGCTCACCAACAAGTGTTGCCTGTTTCTTCCCTCTATCTCTCCACACTGGAGATTTCTTCCCTTGAGCACACATTTTCTTCTACTACTGCCTTTTAAGCAATAACTTTAAGTCTGCTGGGTTGTTTTTATTTCCATTAATGGTCCTCCATTTGCATGCCTGTATAGATGCCTGGGATTTTACATACACACACACACACACACACACACACACACATATATATACCTATATATAAAGAAATTACATTTATTCTTCCCTTTTGCTTTTCAATTACAAGGTCTCTAATGTGCTTTGCTAAAGGTGGGTGGCTTTAAAAGGGGCTGATTTCATTAGGTTTTTATTGTGTTTAAAATGTGATTCCATTTATTGTGCTAAACACTTGACAGCCTTTGTCACATCATGCCTCATGAAGGCACTTGGAAATGAGCACACACATAGAAAGCTGCATCAGTTTCCTCCCCTCCAATCCCTCCCCAAGCAATATAGGTTTGTTTCTTTAGCTGGCACTTAATCCTTCCAAACTTGGCCTCCTTTCTGAAATTAACTCATCGAATAATGGACATGCTCCATTAAAATGATGAAGATAAAACCTCTGCCAGTGCCTGACTTAGTAAGAAAACCATCTCATTCGCAGGCCAAAAGAACACACTTGAGCTGTGACAAAGGATCTGTGTAATTGAGAGCCAAGACTCCCCTCTCATTTATTTCCACGAGTTGGTATTCTTTGACTGTCCACGTTTCTTTTTGTACTTGGGAAATGGGTAATGAATTTCTAGTGGAAAGTTCTAAAATTAAAAATAAATTTTAAAGAAAAAAAAGTGTTGTGGAAGCTTCCAGAAAGATTTTGCTTCATCTACCCAAAGACTTGTATGTTTTTCACATACATTTGTTGTATTAAGGTTTTCATTTACTGACAGTTGGTGCTTTGATTACAGATCCAGACAGGCAGTCAAGTTCATGTATGTTTGGTTCCCAACTCTGTGAGTGACTTAAAGTGTATTATGAGGCAACACACTTATTCCTTCATTTCTGTAAAAAAAAACCAACGAAAACAACAAACTAACAAAAGTAGCACTTGTTCATGTCTGCTGAGAGCTGAAAGGAAAGAAATAACTAATACCTGTCAAGAAGCATAATTATTCATATTCTGCTGTGATGATGTGCAAGTATACAACAAAATATCACATTCAGTCCACATTTAAAAAAATACATTTTATCATTAAACAATCTTTTGACCATGATGGAGATGAAAAGTCTTGCTTTTATATTAATCCAAAATAGGAAAGCTGGGCCTAATACCTATGTGGCATGCTTCTTCTAGAGAAGCTGTGTATTAGAGTAATGGCCCCTGACCTGTGTGTTGTAGTTTGTATTCCACCCAGGAAATGTTCTGACTTTCCTCATGGACATAGAAAATTAAAACCCCTTAAAACTAAGGAGATTGTGGCTGTGGTCCAGGTTGGCAGGGAGAGCAAAGAAAGATGCTGCTCACATTACTCACTCATTACTTCTGCCTATGAGCTATAAAGGCTGAGAGCTGCAAGGACAGAAAATCCAATAATGGAAGAAAAATAAAAGCCTGCGAATTAAAATGACCCCAAATACCAAAAGTCAGATAGAGTAGATATCTTGCTAGGCATCAACAGGCACAAGAGTGTCCTCTGGATTAATTTTATCTGGTTTTATACACTTTAGGCCATAAAAGAGGATTATCTCATTGAGTCTGACCTCTAGAATAACGCAGGCAATAAAAAACGTATTCAGCTGCTGCTGCATGGAACCCACTAATTTGTGTTTAACTAACGGAGTAGAGCAGCCCTTCTTGGCCTTGAAGATTCAGTGCTGGTAGAGTCCACTTGTCTTCTGAGCAGACAGCAAATTGCAGCTTGGCCAATATTCAGGGTGGCAGAAGTGGTCCCTTGCAGCTGCTTCTCCAGGCACAGCCCCACGGTAGCAGTGGGAGTGCAGTGCCCACTATTGGTGCAGGAGCCACTGCAGGAATTTGGGAGTGATCCTCGCCCTCCCGTGTCCCTGTGGCACCTCCTTCCACCTGCCAACACAAGCATTGTGCAACCCCTCCCCCGACAGGTTAAGGGAGATGATTAAAATTAAATCAGTTCGGTGATTGGGTTTTTGTTGGCTGGATTGCACAGCCTGAGTAAGGATAAATGATGGGAGATCTTTCAACAGCAGTGTTGGTTTATGCCATTTCAGATTAGCATACATGAACCTGCTGGTTTGTGGTACTTGGTCGTTTCTAATGATTTCAGGACTTTTTGCAGCCAAGTGGTGCAAAGAGGCTGAATCTCAAGAAGCAATACCACTCAATGTTCATAAATTATTATATTGGAGGAAACTGCTATCACACACTGGGTATTACTTATAACATTTGGCATACCAATTAATCCATACATAAGTTTCCATGAAACAAAACAGAATTGTTTTCTCTAAGTGACAGAAACACAAATCAAAATGATAATCTGTACACATGCTGAAAATTCACTGTTTCTTCATATAATTTAAAACTGAGTATCATCCTCCCTGTCTTCCCACTTTTGGGACTTATGCAGCAACACATTCTCAAACGTGCAGTAGTCACTCTTACCTGTTAACCCTAGCCCATGTCATGTGCATGACCTAGAGAAAGACCCAACTTTCTACATCATTAGATCCTCCCAAATAAAACCAGTTCTTAGCCTACATGCTGCTGATAGCAGAGCTGTTGCCTCCATTTCTCTCACAGGCAGAGCCCAAGGCAAAGCCATGTAAGTGTCAAACTCCATGTTCTTGTAGAATTAGAAAATGCAGGCAGGAAAGATGAAGATCAGGTAAACTCCATGCTACTTCATTATCCAGGAGAGGGAGAAAATCATAATTATAAGCCATGGCAGCACAATAAAACAAAAAAGTATGCATCATCATTTATTGGCCTTTCTATATTATTTTTAATTATGTACACATATTTTCTGTGACTGTCACCAGAGAACTCTGTGGCATGCTACTGGCCCATGTCACAAGATAATTGACCAGAAATACGACTCTTCTCACAGCTGCATGTAGTCATACTAAAGTGAAAGATTTAATCAGTTTTGAAGTAGGTATCTCAGTTCCTTCCTCCATGAATACAGAGAGATATGTGGTCCTTTCCCCCAAGCTTTACCTACCTCAGATAACTTCAACTCATTCTGCCCTTCTCTGCACCTCAGGGGATTTATCTAAAGCTATTGGTTGTAGAAGATTATTATTTAGATATCTCAGTTTAGTCACCTATCTCTTAGATGACTGGTCAGATTAAACTAATCACATTTTATGAGACTAATTGTAAGCTTAACTGCAAACAAAAAGCCTCACATGCATTTTATCAATACTTTTGGCATCAGGCTATCGCAGCAGAGGTTTTTTTGTCTTTCCCTTTTTTGCTTTTTTTGAGCATAGAGGTGGTTAAAATTTCACTCATTATGAGTTTTCAATTACACGTTTCATCAAGTTTCCATGGTAGAAGAAAATTGGAGTTCTTTGCAAATAAATAACCTTGGGGTTTGACCAACAGTGCGGGACAAAAGTTCTTAGAAATATAAAACTTGGTTTAGTCATTTGTTTGTACTTTTATACATTTAGTATCAGCTTTACCAAAATATAAGAATCATTTTATTATTACTATTGATTTTTCTTTACCTTGGTGCATGGATTTACAAAATAGAGATTAAGCATCAGGGATAGTGCCCTACCAGAAGGCAGAACAATGTTTTTCAGCCTGAAGACAAGAATCCTAATTATAGGATACAATTTAAAATCCTGTACCATTTTTTTTTAATAGGAAAAGGTATTAACCTGATGATCCTGCCAATCCCCAAATGAAGTGCCTAATTTACTTTGTTCAAGAAATGTTGCCTTCATAATTAAACTTGTTATTAGTTCTTCATGCCCCTTTCTCCTGTCTTGAAAGTTTGATTTGAAAGAATTTCTGTTTTGGTGTTGAATTCATAATTTTGTTTTATAGCATATAAGAACTTTGGGAATATAGAATGAATACAATGTTTTCTCAGCTTTTCTTTTTTGTTATTGAGTGATGTCTGTTGAAACCTTGTGCCATGTCAACTCTCTGAACACAAGTTGGAAGACTAATGTATTGGCCATCAGTAATTACAGGTGATAGCTGATGTTTCAGTGCATTAGAGAGGATCCAAATCGTGCCTGTGTCATGCCACATTCATCCAGCACTCTTTGCTAATGCAGGCTGGCAGGAGTCACCCTCAAACGGGGTGTTCCTCCCTGTCAGTGGATTCCCAGCTCCCTTCAGAGCCTCGGTGTTCCCTTTCCTGCTGGATTGTGAGCACTCAGTGCTCCTTTTGTGGTGTTGGATGTGATGGGCTGTGACACCCCTCATCTCGGTGAAGAGCAGGCTCAAACAATACCAGGACAGGTCACTTAGAGCCTGCCAGCTGGAAGAGAAATTGGATGGCACTGATGGAAAGTCTATTTTTATCAGCCTAGTGTAACTTCAGTTTTTGGAAGTGCAAGCTACTTTATGGTTCATGATGGAGGCTAAAAAACCCAATATTTTCATAGTTAAGTGTTACCCCTTTCACTCTAGTACAACCAGATGATTTTACACGGTGCAGCTTCTCATCTACTGGAACATGAAGTAAAACTGTGAAGAAGAGCTCTTTTGACCGCTCCAAAATGAAATGCACTGTTCATTTGTCATATAGAAATGCAGAATCACAGAAAAAAATAAGTTTGGATAAGCCCTCTAAGATCATCAAATCCAACTGTCCCCCTAGCACTGGCAAGACCACCATTAAGCCACATCCCCAAGTGCCACATCCACACATCTTTCAATCCCTTCAGGGATGGGGACTATACCACTGCCCTGGGCAGGCCCTTCCAATGCTTGACCACCTTTCCATGAATAATAATAATATCTAAACTCCCCCTGGTGCCACTTGAAGCCATATCCTCTTGTCTTTTCACCTCTTACCTGGGTGAAGAGTCTCCCTGGCTGCAGACTTTCCCCCAGCTGTCCCCTCCTGTCAGGGAGCTGAGCAGAGCCACAAGGGCCCCCCTGAGCCTCCTTTTCTCCAGGCTGAGCCCCTTTCCAGCTCCCTCAGCCCCTCCTGGGACTCCAGCCCCTTCCCCAGCTCCGTTCCCTGCCCTGGACACGCTCCAGCCCCTCGGTGTCTCTCCTGTCCTGAGGGGCCCAGAGCTGTCCCCAGCACTGGAGGTGCCTCAGCAGTGCCAGCACAGGGGACGGGCACTGCCCTGGGGCTGTGTCACACTGGGACAGCCCAGGGGCCACTGGCCTCCTGCCCACCTGGGCACCCTGGGCTCATGTCCAGCCCTTGGCACCAGCACCCCCAGGGCCTTTCCCAAAGGGCCCTTTCCAGCCCCTCTGCCCCAGCCTGGAGCTGCAGGGAATGGTGTGACCCATCAGAACCCAGCACCTGGCCCCGTTGAACCCCATAAAACTGGCCTTAGACCAAACACCATGGACCACCCCCATCCCTGCTCCTCCTGATTCAATGGTAAAGGGATCAATCTGTTTACCACCTAATCTGATGACCTGACATGCACCACCAAAGGTGTCCGCTGCCCTGACTTTGTGTATTCCTCTTCCCTTGCATGCTCCAGCTGCTCTTCATAGCACATTAGAGGATTGCTGTCTTTATTAGTCACCGATAACACATTAATACATTCCTTCTCCTATTACCTCGGACACTAATTTGGTGGAATTGGATACTGACAGTACATTGATGTTGTTAAGGTTAATGACCCAGAGATTTACAAGAGAAGTCACATTAGAAGTCAAATTGATTGTAATAATTGTTTCACTGAACAGTGTCAACATTAAGTACAGTATGTTGTGCTGTGCCATTCAGGGAGGCCCTGTGGCTGTTACAATCACTGCAGCGCTGTCGACATCCCCTCCTTACAAGACAATCCACGCTGAAATACATTTAGGTAAATGCAGCTCTAATAAATGGGTGCCTAAGATGTTCTAAGATATGAGACACTGTGTTTCCAGTCTCTGCACATTATTTTGCCTCCGAGCATATTTTGTACTGCCATTCGATTCTGAGGAGATCGTTGCTTTTCTCAGGCAGGGTTGAGCAGAGAGCAAAATTTGGTGGTTATTGCCTCCTTTTGGCCTGAATTGTGAGGCAGTACAGAGTATTTCTGCTGTTCAGTCCTCATTTTTTCTCAGAGAAGTGACTACCTAGCAATTCAGATGCTCTGAAATTAAGCTGCTTTAAATATTTAAGCTTCAATATAGTGGGTGAAATAATTTTCCTGTTAACATTGCTTTCATATTGACAGTGGCATGCAGGAGTTGCAGATGAGATGCTGTGAGAATCTCACAGAAATGTCACCCTTGACCAAAAGGATGTGTGGTTGCCTCTGTGCAACTAATAAAACAAACAACTCATTTTTCACACTGTAGATCTCGTTCTTTCCCTTGCCTGTTACTCTCTGCATTGCTGCTCCTTCTTGCACTTGCATTTTTCCCTTCTCACTTGGGATACTGACCCTGCAACTGCAGAAGTCACTGCTGAGTTCTGAGTGGCACCATGAATGGGGAGATGAAAGGTGCTTGTCATGCTGGAGTCCTGTACAGTCATCCACACACCCACAGGGTTTGACTCACCCGTTCCTGCTCCTGTCGTGTCTGCTCTGACTGCAGGGTAATCACGACACTGCTGATGGTGGTGAGTTATGACTAAAGCTAATGTCAGGAAATGCACCCCTCATGCTTCTGACTGAAGTTTCCTTCACATGTCTCAGTTTGTTTCTCAGTCTTATTTGCAATATCTCAAGACTTCAACCAAACTATATATTTTTCCAAGAAAATTCCAATTTTAGCAACAGCAGCAAACGTTCCATGGAAAGAGGAAACCTCTCAGTAGAAAACATGTGTCTATTTTGGCTCTGATAATACACACTAAACATATTCATCCTCCCTTCTTCCTTTCTCCCATTCTCAGTTTCTCTTCTTCCATAACTTGTTTATATGCTGTAATTATGAAATTATCTCTAAGGTCTCTTCCAACCCAAACCGTTCTATAATTCTACATTTTTATGTCTGCAACATTGATATATCAGCTAGTCACCTCTGACTCCTCTTCCAACCAGTGGGAAAAAATTAAACAACTTGGCATGATTAGTCTCAGCCCAGAGTGGATGAACTGCAGCCTAAAATAAAACCAATATGTTCAGTTTACAGCCTCTAAGCACATCTAAAACTCTAAGCAGAGTAAAACCTACAGGTTATTGTGATAATAATTATTGTGATCATGGACAGAAGGGTACTCGTGACCAAGAAGGCCAATGGCACCTGGCCTGTCCCAGCACTAGAATGTACAGCTGGCCCAGGGCAATGCTTGTCCCCTGTGCTGGCACTGCTGAGGCACCTCCAGTGCTGGGGACAGCTCTGGGCCCCTCAGGACAGGAGAGACACCGAGGGGCTGGAGCGTGTCCAGGGCAGGGAACGGAGCTGGGGAAGGGGCTGGAGCCCCAGGAGGGGCTGAGGGAGCTGGGAAGGGGCTCAGCCTGGAGCAAAGGAGGCTCAGGGGGGCCCTTGTGGCTCTGCACAACTCCCTGACAGGAGGGGACAGCCGGGGGGGTCGGGCTCTGCTCCCAGGGAACAGGGACAGGAGCAGAGGGAACGGCCTCAAACTGTGCCTGGGAAGGTTTAAACTGGATATTGGAAAACAATGAAAAACATTGTCAAGCACTTGTACAGGCTGCCCAGGGCAGTGGTATAGTCCCCATCCCTGAAGGGATTGAAAAGCTCTGTGGAAGTAGCCCTTTAAGGTTTTGGTTAGTAGTGAACAAGTTGGATGCTCGGTGGATGGCCTTGATGGTCTCAAAGGTCTTTTGAAACCTTAATGGCTTTATGATTCTATAAAGGCAATTGCAGTGAAATAATCTGCTTTTTGTGCATAGATTCCTAGCCTAATGAGGTTGTATTGTGCCTTCTGTCTGTGCCACACCTAGCAAAAAAGTAATTTTCCTATATCCCTTCCCAGAAAGGCTGCACACCTTATCTCATGATGTGGCAGGCTGTGTTTGTTGTGTGATGGGGAAGGTCTGCTGTACCATTTTATATCACACAGCTGCATTGCAGGCATCAGCATTTGAGTACCTGACCTGTGGGTTTGGTACGTCTGTAAGTGCCACCACACGTAGGAAGCAAACCCAGAAGTCATCGCATTTTGGATCTCACCACTGTTTATATAACACATCAATAACGTGCCAAACACTGTCTTTTGCTCTATGCAGCATGTTGTACAGCTTGCTCTCTGCACCATGGGCTTGTTTTGTGGATGATGTGTAAGCTGGGATATTACTTTTAAAATGTATTTCAGTGGCATCGTGTATTCTGCAACAGGCCTGTCAAAATACAGTGTCAAGCTCTCATATGTCACATAAAAACTGTTTGATGTTCTCCTCACTTGAACTCCTACTTTGCATTATAATTAGGAGAGATCTTGACTGGGTGAACTTGTTAGCTTTTTACATGCACAAGCCTAAGGACACTTTAATTAAAGTCAGAGGGAAGCTTGAAAGCACAGGCAGCACGAAAAAATATAATAAGACTAAAAATAACCTATTCAAAACTGCTGTAGAGAAGGCAAGGGACAGGACATGTCACAAGCAGGGAACATTATGAACTGAGGGAGTTGTACCATTCCTTCCCCAGCAGTAGGATATAATAATTATAAATATAAATCATGCTGCATTTGTTGTCATATCACAGCACTGGAAAAGCAGAATGACAACATTACTGGACAGTAAAACTGAGAAGAGGGGTTCTTGGGTTTTGTTTTTTCTGCAAGATCAAAATTCTCAGTGTTAATTCCTTTAGAGAGAAAGGGGGTTTCCCAAAACAGTGTTGGGAAAAAAACAAACCACAATTTCCATTTTTCATTTTGTGGAAATACTCTTCAAAAAATTACCTGTACAGAAAGAAGGAAACATCAGAACCATCCTGAAGAAATATTTCAATTTTCAAATTTTCTAATTTTAGTTGTTTTGTGGAAAATCAGTTTTACAGCAAATCTGAAGTTTCTCACATAGAAAATATTACTTTTATTCCCTTTAATAGGTAAAAGAGTAGATAATTATGCCATGGGGTTTTTTTCCTCATTGTTTGCTTGACTTTTTTTTTCAATCCAGAGCAAGCATTTCTTTTGCTTATTTTTGAGCAGTCTTAATTATTTTGTTCTTACCTAATTACTCCTCTCTCCTTCAGTGTCCATATCTCACAATTTCTTTCTAAATAAAAAAATTAGACAGCATGAATGCAAATTTTATTTTCCAAAGCCCCAGATACAGACACCTCACACATTTTCTATATTCCTCTTGATCTCTTGTACTGTGGCTATGACTCACACATCAGTGGATCAGAAAGGTATCCTGTTGCAAGGCTTAAATGTTCCTCCTTGTACAAGTCCCACTTGCGTGCAAAGTCCAAGGTTCCAATAATTCTCACTATAACTGATTATTTAAGATGGGATTCAGGGCACAGATTTTCATTTTTTCAGAATACCGCAGCAAATATATAGCCTTGTCCTTATTCAAAACAGCATTGATGTCACCATTCTCTGACTTCTAAACTCTTTCAGAATGTAGTATTGAATTTGACAGTCCTGTTTCCCCTCTGTGCTTGTATACTTCCTTGTATTTTTTCTTTCTCATCTCCTTTTACAGCTCATTCTTGTAAACCTTATTTGCAGATTTAAGCAGGCACAAGTTGAGGTTTTTGTTTTCATCTTCTGTGCCCTGACTTGTTCAGGACTGGTCTTGGCTCTGCAGGTTCAGGATCCACTTCCATTTTTCCTATTCTAGAGCTCTCCTTCAGGGTATGTTTTAGTTCTTATTCTCTTTGTCTTCTTTTTTCTGGGGGAAATAATGGGATATCATCTCAATAAAAAGCAGTGCTGGAGGGTCCAAGAAGCAAATGCATATTTGCATTTGTGGTGGGAGCACTCAAGGCTATACCCAGTGTTGCAGATTTGTCCTCCTCAAAGTCTTTGACAATGACTTTAATGACTTTACCTCCTCACCTTTACCAGGGAAACGTTGCCATACCTCTGTTAATCTGCCACAACAGGTTGGTTCCTGCTTGTTTCCACAGGAAAACAGGCAGTCAGATCCCTGTCTGGGAGTCGCTTTGAGTCACTCATCACTGTCTCTAGCTCAGCATTTATGTATGTATGTAAATCCACCTACATCCGTGCATAACCCACAGAGGCAGCGTGACAGAAGCTGTGGCAGGTCACAATCACAACCCCATCTGTTCCTAACAGCGACTCGCTGAATACATTTGAAATTTAATACAAACAAAATTGAGACAAGATTGCAACTGGCTGAGGTACGAGGGATTGAACACTTCATCTGCTCCAACGGCTTCCCAGACACCCCCAAGAATAGAATTTTAATAGCAAATACCTTTTCAGAAATGTTTTTAGTTAGTTATTAGTTTTAGGAATTTCAAAGTGAGCATCTTCTAAACACATTGAATATCTTTGAAGCCTTGTTATGTCAACATAAATAATAATAAATATGTTCCATAAAAGAGTTACTTGATTCACTTAAATGATGTCTCAAAACACATCAGGGGAATAATTTCAAATCAAAACACTTCCCTGGAAGTGTTCAAGGCCAGGTTGGATGGGACCCTGAGCAACCCAGTCTACTGGAAGGCTTTAAGGTCCCTCCCAACCCAAACCATTCTGTAATTCCACAACATGGCTAAAAGCCATTTTCAGTGTGAATTCAATGTATGCTACTGAGTCTGCAGTGTCATGTGTAATGAAATGAGATGTATAAAGTTGCTTCCTCATCTAGACAACTTTACACATTGGAAATATGAAAATAAACCAGCATATGAGATTCTCATCTAGGGGAAACTAAAGAAAACATGAAAAGATATGGAAATCCTCTGCCAAGCTGGCTTATATGTGAAAGATATTATTATTATCTACCAAGAAATACATCCAGCTGTCAATGCACTCTTCTGTTAGAGCTGACAGTAACACAGGAAAAGGCCAAGTTAGCTCTCAGAAATGCTGGAAGCATTGTGATATGTGAATAAAGGATACATATCCTATATATAACCACTGCAGATGCAGTCAGTTAAATTATAACACCGTGATCACTGAAAGCAGAGGCTATCTTGGGAGTATAAAACAGCACAAAAACCGACCCTACAAAACCACTGTCCTGGCTAAATATGGCCAAGGACATCAGGAACCTGGGCAGCATGAGAGGTACTTGGGCAAAAGCAGAGCAGGAAAAGAAAAGAGACACTTTAAGTGCAAATCCTTGCAGAAGATAAATAGAATCAGGACAGGGACATTTCACTCCAAGCTATTTGAAATATACTTGTACTTGGACATCCGGGAAAGAGAGGAACTGCTTTACATAACTACTGGAATAAGGCAAGCCATGAAGTAGTTCAGAAATCAAAGTATCCCAAGACATTTAATTTCAGACTGCAATCCTAGCTTTCTGGCAGGGACTTTTGTTAATTATAATAGAGTGGGAAATTGGTCACACCACATCTTCATACTTAAGCCATAAGATTGACAGATCAAATTTCTAAGTTGCTCATAAATGAGCTCAAGGAAGTCTTTGACAGAAGCTTGTTCCAAATCTCAATATTGAATTGTACAGGCTTTGCAATGCCTATAGCTGGACATTTTGTTAAGAATTACTTAGTTCCCCCAGGACGAGCCACATATTGTGAAGAAAGTTAAAGTATTTGAACTGATACAAACTCAGCCGTCTAACATATCATGGGCAGAAATATTATGTCATTCCAACCTCCAATCACTTTATTCCCACCAAACCCAAGACAAAACAATAGGGAGTACAAATTAATGAAATACACTCTCCCTCGAGACACGATGAGCAGGACATTAACAGAGAAGAATCCTTTCTTGACTTTAAACTTCCTGAAAGGTCTCCAATAAGAACCCATCCAGTTTCACAGGTGGGGTATTCACACTTAACCCCACTGCAGGGTACAGTGGGTGAGTCTTTGATAAAAAACAACCTTCCAAGGCCAAGATGGATGGCGCTTTGAGCAATCTGGTCTAATGGATGGTGTCCTTGCCCATGGCAGGGGCTTGGAATGAGAATATCTTTAAGATCCCTTTCAACCCCAACCATTCTATGATTTTATGAACTTTCAGAGAACTGTGTCTTAGATCTGAAGAGAACCTAACTCTGCACACCTTGGGAAGTCCCCAGTTCTATAATGGGAGCCACAGGGAGTGGCAACAGGGTTGGTTAAAGTTTGTTCCTCCTACATAGCTACTTTCTGATGTTTGCAAGTATACAACTGCCTGCTTATACCCAGAATATAAAATAAACATAAAATAAAGTTCTGTTATTGCTGTGAGGGTGATATTTTAGAGCTGGGCTGCAGAGGTTATTTTGTCTTATATTAATGAAATCATTATGGATTTTATCTAGTTTAGAGGTAGTGTTCAATCCAGTGATTCCTAATGTTATTTAAAAGGCTGAAATTCTCAAATAAATCTTCAGTAGAGTTAACTGTTATGCTTAAATTATAAAAACTATTGTTAGGGTCATGTTTTATTTTTTAAGTCTTCTTCAAAATTCTTTTTTTTTGTTGTTCACTGGTTTAATACTGCCTGTTTTTCTGTTGAAAATCTATAGCCATAGAACAGAAAGCTGGAACTTTTCTAAAGAAGCCTTTGGCTTCTTTTAGCACTGACTTAATTCTATTCTTTCATTTTCTTGCTGACATAAAATTTACTCCAGGACTCCATTGCAAAGGTTTTTGCATCAAACAAATCATCATCAACCACAAATGTCCAAAGGGTCTCAGGAGAGAAATAAATGAATAAATAAACAGAAGACACTGCAGCAGATAAAAGGCAACGAGGAAGGGATCAGGCAGTGTAGGTCAGAGCATTTGCTGTGGTTTGTTCTCCCTACAGGGATGTCTGACAGTGGAAGGGGAAGACAACCTGATGTAGCTGGATGTGGTGATCTGACATGGCATGGGAAATGATATCTGGGTGCTAGAGAGGCAGAAATATTGGTAAATCAGTTCTTCAGGAAAAGTCTGAAATATTCTGTTTTTCTTAACATGGTACAACTCTTCTCCTTCACTGTCCTTGTTTTCCTGCTTGTGTTCTTGTGAGAAACAGATGGACTCAGCATATTATTACCCTTGCTGCCTCAAGCACTGAAATTTAGATCTTTGAGCAAAGCAAGAGGTCTTGGAGGTAAAAATATTGCCTTTGTATAATTAATTTTGATCAATATTCCATTCTCTGGAATTCAAGCATCTAATTTTTTTTATGTTTTTCTCTTCAATTAAATTATCATGTATCTAATGTTTTCTTGTTTGTGTGTGTAAGGGGAGGGAAGGGGAATTCCTGAAGGCCAGTATGTCCATGCCTGGAAAACATGAACAATGATCCAGAATGACTACTGAAAACCCTTGACAATTCACTATTGAAATATCAGTTTAGATTTTATTTTGCAGGTGGGTCAGCAACCCTCAGGATATTCTTTCCCTACTTTGAGAGGTGATGACAACACCAGAGTTCAGAGCTCACCTTTTGGGGGTTCATGGTAAAAGAAAGGAGGAGCAGACTCATGCTCATGTCCCCAGACTGAGTGGTCAAACATCAATATTCCACATCTTACAGAGTTACCATACAGAGACCACCTTTGTGAACTCTTAAGAGTGTTGCTGGTGTGAGATCCTCTGTCTTGTCTTAATGAGTAATTAAGGCCATTAAGGTAACTTTCATTACATTTTATTGAGTGTGGACTAGAAGTGACACGACAATAATAACCACAGCGCAGCTGACCCACAGAAAATTGTAAAACTGTGGTATGTTCCTTAAACACCACACATGGTTCATACACCATGAGATACATTTCTTGGCTTTACCACAGCTTCCCCATGTGACTTTAAAAGTTTGGCCCCAGTTTGTAAGTCATTAAAATGACTGAACCATTCTCCAGCTACAGTACAATTTTCTTTCCAACTAAAGGTTTTTATATACAGAACATAAAGTATTTGGTTGCAGTAGATTTTCAAATTATGATAAATAATATATGCATGAAGGCCATAAAACATTTTTTTCTTTCCTATTCAAGATGAACTATTGTCATCAAATACAGCAAGAACACTAATTAGATTGACTTATATTATTTCTTGCGTCTATCAGAGCAAGGCAGAGATCATCTGAGCCATTTCTCCTGGAAGTTTATGAGACAAAAAAAATTCTTAGTGTTTTTAGATAGAAGTTGCATAAAAACACTTTATAAGTGAGCTTATTGGGTTCCCACACATACGTAAAGAGAAAGCAAGACATTGAAATATTAATCATTTTGTCAGGAAATCCATAATTCTATAGCTATACTTAAAGTGAGAGCAAGTTCAGCAAGTCACAGGCTTTTATCAAAGTCAAAAAAGCTTGAGAAATGGGATCTCAGTATCAGGGCTCTGCAACAACAGATATGGAACTAGAGAGTGATTATCCTTCCTTTTCCTCCCCCTTCTTCCAAGAAAATGAAATCTTCAAGACGAAAGGATTAAACTGCAAACTACTGGTACAGAAATAGAAATTTCTTCCTGATGATGATTTGCATATTTTCCACATACACTTTATTACGTCTGCAGCTTTTGGCACCCATGCTCAGGGCTTTGATGTGGGTCAGCAGTTGGTAGGGGCCAAAAGAGAACAGCACTGAAGACACTTTGGCTCTGTGCAAGTGCACCAGACCAACATAAATGGTGATAATCACATTAGAGCATGGTCACATTGAAACGGTCACACTTAAGTAAGTGCAGGCGAGTTATTGAGCCTAAAATGTCATCAACTACTTTTATAGTCCAGATTTCTACCTTTCAGCCTTATCCTTCTAAGGGAGAGGATAATTTTCATGATTGATACTTGCCTCAATGTCTCTTAGTTTTACCTAAATGATCAGTTTGATTTAAACCCACAGGATGACTTTCAAAGTTTGCGGCTAAATATGTCAAAAAAGTTCAGAAGAGATCTCTTTTTTAGCAAAGGCTACAGATATAAAACTCATTTCTGAATCTGCATCAGGTGTGGTCAGTTCTGAAATGCTTCGAAGTCTTTCCTCTTCAATATTAGCATTCTATGGAGGAGATTTATTCCTTTGCAACTCTCCATATTAAATATTATAATGTTGTTGTGTAGATTATAAACCAGTGCCTAGGGGTATCTTTTTGTCTCCCTTTCTCTAATATGCTTGAAAAATAATTACATGTACAAAGAAGATGGGTCTAAAGCTAAAACAAGGTCATAAAACTGGAAAACACAACAAATTAAATAATTCTTCTTCATGTTAACTCATCCTTTACTTGAGCTCACTCAGAGTGTGTGCCTTCCTGAAGGTCCTGGAGGAGAATGTGTTTGTTATCCATCAGACTTGAGGGAGAAGGCAGCAAAATAATGTACACCAGAGTGGGGAAAAAAACATTCAAGAGAAAATTCTTCATGAAAATAAAAAACAAAAACAGTTTTGTTTTGTACAAAGTAAAAATACTTCAGGTGAATTAATCTTCAGGAATGTGTCATGCACAGAGGTGGTGAGAAACTGCATGAATGCTATTTTCTTTGCCATTTTCATTTCAGTTGGGATTAAAACCTCAAATACATTTGCAAACTGAAGTGAAAACTACATCAGTACACCCCAAATGAAGAATTTTCTTTTAACAGCTTAAAAATTTTACTTTTTCTTACATCATTTTAAACTGTAAGTTTAAATGTAAGTTAGTAAAATTCCAATTTTCTTTCTGTAAGTGTCCAAAAGTGGTATTTTGATAGTATTTCAATATTTGATCAGAAAAACCCCACCTCAAATTTAAACTGAGTCACTAATTTATCCCTTCATGCTCCAGGGAGAGGAAATTCTGTCTGCTGAGAAAATGCCAAATTCTCCCAGGTTCACAGAGTACAATTCAATGTCCTTATATCAAAATATTTGGTACATCTTTTCTTTAGTATTAGCATTTTTTAATATGCCCCATAGAAGTAATATGAAATTAGTCAGACTGCAATTGATTCCATTATTGCATAAACACTTTTTTGCACCCAACATTGTCACACACCCGTGTCAAGGGCTCATCTGTTTGTAGACAACTCAAAGTGATTAACCCCTCTATAAATTAATGAATGGGAACTAACACTAGCTTAGGCCAAAAAAAGCCAAATACCAGTTTTTATTGTGCAATGTCACACTGATAACAGATGCTTTTGGTGCAGAAAAAATGTACTTGGTCATATTAAGACATATAGAGAAGATGTATGGCAATTATTGTTCAGCAATGTTAAGTAATATTATTTTTCTCTGATTTTAATGTGTTGCTTGGAGTTATTCTTTCCTAATCTACTTTAAAAGCAAGCATGTAATTGAGAAACAGTAAGGGCTTTGCTTTTGCATTTTCCACTAAGTGTCCAGGGAAAATCATGAAGACATAAGACTGTGCTGGTTTTGCATTGGAGCCATTCACAGAAGCGACATTCTAAGAGAAGCTGCTAGCAGTTTCCTCCATGTCTGACAAAGAACCAATTAGCTTTGAGAATTGACAATCTGTTAAACCACTGAGAAAGCTGGACACGCCTCTGTGAACACACACGTCTAAGACAAAAAGTCGCAGGAAGCCCTCTCTTCCTTCTGGCCTGGAAGGAGGCAGCAAGGCCGGCCTGGGCCCAGTCTCAGCGGGGCTGGGCCGCGTAGGCCCTGCCGCGGGGCCGGGCCCCTTCCCAGCCAGGCCAGGCCCAGCAGCTGCAGGCAGGGAAGGGGAGGCCATCGGCTGCTGACTCCTAGCCTGGCTGCTGAGATCCTGGCCCTCCCCACAGCGCAGCCGCTGAAGAAATCTCCATTGTAAAGCAGCTCTGGCCATAAGCTGACAGTTTGTTCTGTGTCTACAAACGGGATGGGGACTGATAGATAGTGCAGACTTAGGACTTTTTATTCTGTCATCTTTGTCTCATACAATCCAAAGTTAGAGATACGGGAGATGACAAAGTTCATGAACACTAGCAGAACCAAGTTTAGCCTTGATACAGAGCCTTTTCAATGAATTTACTTAGCCAATAGCATAAAGCAAAAGCATAACAGACATTTTATTTCAGCAAATAATAGAAGAGCACATTTGGGATTACTTTTGACAAAAGGCTTCTTGTACAGCCTAAGAAACAATACACAATAATTCATTATTAAGCTTAAAGTTTTTCCTATCTCTGCAAAGCATACATCTAGAGTTTTTCACATCCTGACTTTATTTACCATACAAAATCAGTCACTGTTCTTTTGGCCTTGTTGCAGATATAACTGTATCCACCAAAACTAGGAAGCTTCCTAATTCACATGGCAGGGTTTTTGGATTCCCAGCTTTTCTCTGCCTTCTGGGGTCTTTTTGCTTTCTAGATTTCCCACAGTGAGCTACTGAGGGGCTGTGCTGGCACTGCAGGCTGAGACCAGGGATGGCTCTATAGCCCACGCAGGGAGTTTGGGCCCCTGAAATCCTGGCACAGCCCCCCAGTGCAGCCTGAAATCCATCACTGCAAGTGCTCTGGCCACGTTCTGGCAGGGATTACATGACTATCTGCAGGCCCCAGGTGAGATATTAACTCTTTCAGTGTACAGATGAGACCTACAGACATCAGTCCTCTCTCTAGTGAGAGAAAAGGACAGAGTGAGAACATGTAGAGGAACATGAAGATACCATGGTCAGTGAAGAGGAAGTCAAGTCCCAGATGGGAGGGATGCCTTGATCTTGGGGCTGAAATCCTCTTGTAAAGCTATGGAGAAGAATGTAATTGATACATCAGACTCTTTTTCCCTGTAACTCGTTCAAAGGATGGGGAGATGAAGTGTTCAGATTGTAGATAGGAGCAACAGCCTCTATGATAAAGTAAGCAAATATTGAAAGAGCTGTGATCCCATGAGAAGTTTGAACAGAGAGAGAAAGAAAAGTGATGAAGACCCTTTTCCCCCAGGGAGAGAAAAAGCAAACCTCTGTTCCCAAAGATGAAGATGATCTCAAAGGTAGATAAAGAGAACCTTTGCTCTTGGACAGCTCATCTTTAAAATAGTACCACATAAATTGACATGGCCCATAAATGCAGCTGTAGGAAAAGCTGTGAAAGATGGGAAGGACTTCACAATTGCAGAACTTTTGGGTGGCCGCTATTTGTGGAAATTAAAAGCCACAAGAGAACTGTTTTCTTGTGGAGAAGTCTCCATATATTGGCAAGAGGGACTCCTCTCCCTAAGTGACCTTAAGAAAGACTATTCTAGGAGTGATAAACTGACTGAATTGTTTCTGTATGTTGTGAGTGGGAAAGTAAAGGTTGTAGGGGGGAGGAGGAGTGTTCTAAAGGTTTTATTCTGATTGTTATTATTCTTTCTTTTAATTACTGTTAATAAAGTTTTTAATACCCTTTTAAAGTTGTGAGCCTGCTTTGCCTTCCTCCTAATCCTATCTCACACCAGGAAATGAGTAAGTATATTCTAGTGGGTGCGCTAAACCCACCACATTAATTGGTGCATTGGCTGAGAAATCTCAAACTGGTGAACCAAAACCACTACAGACACAATTAAGGAAAGAGTAGTTTCTTACCAGTGAACCTCTGCTAAGCTTCAAGGCCTGTGTCTGTGAGTTGATTTGGCATTGGTAGATATGCAGGTGTGAAGGAACACAACTTCTGTGTCTCTCCATCAAACCTGTCTGCTGCAAAATGAGAGAGGAAATACTTAATAAATATTAACAGACTTGGAGGTCCATGCTGTAATTTTTACCATGTGCTAAAACAAAATAAAAAATGGTACACAAAGCCCAATCAGCTCTAAGTGTTGAATAGAGGACTCTGAGCTGTATTAACAGTGGCTTTGTATATTTCAATAGGATAATAGCTTTTTAGCTTTATTTTTTAATCCTTTCAGTGCACTGCACTAAACCACTGTACTAAACTACTCTAATAACTTACTTGACTTTCTTTTTAATTAAAGTAGTACAGGTATGCATTTGTAGCGCAACAGTGTTCTTTTCCAAGGTTGTATATTGTGATTATGCACTGTCTTAGGTGAGGGAAAGACACAGTTCTGTCATGTATCATTTTGCCATCTAATTTCTGGCAAGCAGCACGGAATTGTCAGGAAAGACGTCATCTTAATCTCCAGATAAATTCTCCTCAGAAAACTGTATGCAGAAATAAACAGAATACATGGTAAGTTGTGAATACTGTTTTCCACAATGCATAATATCACAGAATCACAGAAATACAGAGTCATGGAATAACAGAACAGCCTGGGCTGGAAGTGAATGAGGTGGCATTAATCTGGTGACCTATCACTAGTGGGATTCCTCAGGGCTCCATCCTTGGCCCTTTGCCCTTCAAAACTGTCATTAATTATTTGGAGGCAGGAATGGGAGGGATACTGAGCAAGTTGACAGATGATACAAAACTGGGAGGATCTGTTGACTGTCTCGAGGACAGAGAGGCTCTGCAGAGAGACCTCACCAAATGAGAGATGGAATATCACCAACCGAGTGAGGTTCAGCAAGGGCAAGTGCCAGATTCTGCACCTGGGTTGGGGCAGCCCTGGATGTACAGACAGAGTGGGGGATGAGGTGCTGGAAAGCAGTGCCATGGAAAGGGACCTGGGGATCCTGGCTGATGGCAAGTGGAACTTGAGTCAGCAGTGCCCTGGCAGCCAGGAGGGACATCCCTGTCCTGGGGGACATCAGGCCCAGCATCACCAGCCAGGCGAGGGAGGGCATTGTCCCCCTCTGCTCTGA
>VZSE01011077.1:230955-303163 GCA_013398275.1 Promerops cafer | reverse complement strand
TTCTGATGATATATAAAAACACAGTAGATATACACATATATATATATATACACACACACGCATAAAAAGTATAAACATATACATACATAATGCGCACATATACATACATACATAAAAAGTATATATATATGTATACACATAAAAAGTTTATACATATATATATGTAAAACATAGGAAAATGTATTTTTATTAAGTGACAAAAACTACCAAAGTCAGACCAACAGACCTTAATGCTTTCCTAAAGTTCAAATTTAAATAATTTTCCTTTACTTTTTGTTGTTTTCAATCAAACATCTTTCTTTGCTTATTTTATAATTTGAAGAAAGTGGTTGGCAGTCAGTGCAGGAAGGTAATTTATCACATGAGGCATTTTTTTTTTTAGTGTAAAATGTATGGCACAGGAGACAGAACTCAATACATTACCTGAAACTGGAAAAGCCTTGACAGAAAAGTTCCCAGGCTTGCAGAACACTTAGACGTCTGTTATGCATTTACAGATCAACCTCAGCAAAACATTGCAAAGTTAAGCACCTGCACAATCCTAGCAGATATAAATGTTTAGCTAAAGGATTTACAAATCTCGAATTTCAGGACATAAGACAACCTTCTTAGGAGGGAGATATGAATCATATCTACATAACAGCACTTTCAGACACTGTAATCGTTGTTCTTAGTAGAAAAATGCTACTTAATTAGAGACAGATGTTGAAAATTTTGAGTTATTTGAAAATGTCATAAGCCAAGTCTCTCAAAGAAAATAATAGGTTACTTGTTGGACTCTTATCTTTTTAGAAATAAAGAAAAATAGAAATGGTAAAATTGCACTTAAAATATATATTTCTCTTCTGTATTCAGCACTTTTGCTTCCTTTGAGCTGAAGTCCAGAGAATATGATTAAATATAATTTTGTCATAGCTGGGAATCCTCTCCTGGAAATATTGGCCTTGTAACAAACTGAACAACTGAAACAGGAACTCACAAAAAGATATTTCTCTCTAATTCCTTGCTATTTCAACCCATTAAATCCCTGCCGTGTATTCTCCTTTACAAAACCAAAAGTATTTTTTTTTTCTCTAAATCTTTCCCACATGGTCTTTGCAGTCCTGATTATTTCGTTTGACTCCAGTGAAGTGCTGCTGCCCCGCCCCTTTGGAACACACTGTTCTGATCTCTCTTTATTCACCAGTAAATATCTTTAACCCCTCTGTTTCCCCTCACATTTCCCCAAGGGCATAATTCTTTAGAGTTCTTTAAATTTACTTGCCAGAATATCAGAAAACCACTTTTAGGGTCCTATTTACAGTGCAATCAAGCCATGTAATGTCAATCTCTTTGTCGCATGAAATATTTATGTGTCAGTAGCTGTGAAATGATGGACTAAATTTAAAGAAAGATCACAATTTATCCCAAAGACCACTTTTGAAACCCATTTCACAGAGCTGAGGTGTACTTATGCAGCAGTGCTTCCCACTGAAGGATTATGTCTTCCTTTTCACCCACAGGAAGAACCATACCTTTTTTCTGCTCCTCCCCATCACTGGATGTATGGCCATCTCCAATTTAAATGGAAATTGCAAGACTGGGAGATTTCATTCTGTTCTCTCAAATTTTACGCAGAATTCTCGATGAAGTCATGTAGTTTAAACCTTGAAATTACAAGATTTTGTTTTGCTGGTATTGTGCTTTTTGTTTTGTTTGGGTTTTTTTTTAACTCTATAAAAAACTCGAAACATTTGCAATACACAGAAAAATGCAGCTGATGTTAACTGCTTAGCTGCAACTGAATTCCACCTCATAAATGGTAATTTGAGTACATTTAAATGTACAAATATACACAGAAATTTTGCAACTGATCCTGCAATCCATGACTGCAGTCACTGGAGACCAGGACTGACTCTCAGTGGGAACTGGGCATCTAAATACGCTCGGATTACATTCAGTATTATATTGGCTTGTTCATCCTAGGAATGAGAAGGCTCTGAGGAGATCTTCAAGCATCTTCCTCTTCTACATCCAAAGGGGCTCCAAGGAGAGGGACTTTGGACAATCTCCTGGAGCGACGGGACAAGAGGGAGTGGCTTCCCATTGCCAGAGGGCAGGGAGAGGTGTGGTATTGTGAAGAAAGTGCTCCTTGTGAGGGTGGGCAGGCCCTGGCACAGGGTGCCCAGAGCAGCTGGGGCTGCCCCTGGATCCCTGGCAGTGTTCCAGGCCAGGTTGGACAGAGCTTGGAGCAGCCTGGGACAGTGGAAGGTGTCCCTGCCCATGGCAGTGGGTGGAAGGAGATGATCTTTAAGGTCCCTTCCAACCCGAACCATTCTGTGACTCTATGAGTCTATGATTTCCTGACTTATTTGGACAACACTTCCTAAAAGCAGAGATGTGCCTGCTGCTTTACACCCCAGTAAATCTGAGTTGTTGACATGTGAGAAACTTCATTGTTTCTCATGGCCTAGTTAAACATATGAATCTTGAGCGTCAAGACTTTTGGGTGGATGTTTTCAGCTTGCTTAAGGATTGATAAAGTCAATTCCATGTCCAGGTTCTGCTGGCTTTGAGAATTCAAGTCCATTCTCACCTGAGTTGTTAAGAAGGCTCAGTTACTCAGTTATTTCAACTGCCTGAGGAAATTGTTCTGGTATTGCCATAGGCTGACAGTTATCTGAATTATCCAAGAGTTATTTTCTTGTTGTTCAAGATTATCATGCTTTTAAAAGAACCCTAAGTATTCGTGTTCAAGGAATCTGAATAGAGAAATGCCAAAGATGGCTGTCTAAGGAGGTTTTTGGAGGAACCACTGGGAAGATAGGAGGTGAGGATAAAAGATGGCTTTATTTTTGTAGGTAAAAAAGCTCCAAAACACAAATATCATATTAAACATTCCTCACTGAGTAGTGGAGATGCATCCTGGACAATTAAGGATAATTACTGAACAATTTTTTAGCCTGTTTTTTCAGGAAATGAGGCTTGAGTGATCCTTGTGCCTGTCAGTCCCACTTAATAACTGCTGGGTCCATTTATCAGCTGCAGATCTGACAGGGCAGTGATGCTGACCTAGAAAGTCCTCACAGCATCCTTTGTAAGATTCAGCTGAGTGGTGGAAAGCACTGGATTAACACTCCCCCAAAAAAGAGTAAAAAATAAATCAGCAGATTAAATATCCGGAGCTAAAAAAAAATATTTTAAAAAGAAAGGTAAAATCAGAAGTACTTTAAACCTTTGCTCATTCAAGGAGATTTTGTGGATTCTCTGGTGTCTAGGAAGGGATGCATTCAGTATTATGCATTATTTAACCCAGTGAACAGGAGAGAAAAAAAATTTCAGTTTGAATTCATGGGTTCTGATGCTCGAATTATCCCCCATTCATCTTAAACTCTGTGATATTTTCATGAGGATGTTACATCGTACATTACCTGTGACTGACATAGAAGCAGTGTGTCGTGTCTCAGCCACATTTCCATTTAATTCCATCTTGCTTCCATATATTTACACAAGCCATGAAAGAAAGAAAGTCAGTCCTGACAGTTTATTTATTTTACGTATATTTCCCTGTCAAAAAAAAAAAGGGATCCTTTATCATCCTCTGGGTAATAGGAAGGGAACCAATGCTTTGATTTAATGACAGGATCCAGCACCTTCTATTGGCAGCAGTTTTCTAACTTGAGTTCTGATACTGTCCTGGCTGTTAAATGTTACAGACACTAAATGGAATCATTAAGGAGCACAGGCTGGTGGGTAAAACCAACACCATGGAAAGATATTTAGCTGATTAATGTCTTTGGCACCTGATTTTTGAGGTCTCCATTAACTAAAATGAATTTCCTCTCCTGCAGGAGCGTATGTGTTACATATTCCATCTCCCCTAGCACAGATATAGTCAGGTTTCTTCACAGGGGAGTGTGAAGCATCATTTTTCACTTTTTGGAGAGCTCTGTGCATGCAAATTCCTTCATGGCATTTCCCAAACACTCTTGAAAGGTTCCAGGCCAAGGGGAAAAAAAAAGTTTTCAGTGAATTCATCTTCTGGAACTTGTTCTGAGCTGGAATAGCACTGCACTGAGCAAATACAGAGTCTTATTTTTTAGGAAAAATAATCCCCTTTCTCTCTTTTTGCTCAGATATATCATTAATATCTCTCATTAACTCACACACACAGACATACCCACGCACATGTATGTGCTTGACTTTTCCATGAGATAATACAGAACTTCTTAAACATACAAGTTGCTTCAGGTAATTAATGTATAATTCTGCAGTACCTTGCAAATAGCTGGTGTCTTAAGGTTGAAGTTCTTCAGATTTCTTTCCTACTTTCTAAAGCACTACATAAAAGATAGTACTTGCAATCTTCAAGATAATGTCAGATAAAGCAACCTGACATTGGATAAAGGTGTCTGGTGGCATGCTTCCTAAAAGAAGAAGTGGAAAACTCCTTATGCTTTTAAGAGTCACACTAACAGTAACAGAATTATGACCCTGATGAGCAGTTTAGTCACCAGATTGCTGCTCTCCTCAGTCCTTATAACCAGCCAGCCAATGGTCCTACATGACCACACCAGACCCATTGCTGTTGAATTGCTGAAAATATGTACACCGTGACTCCAAACTAAGTGCAAAACACAGCCCTGTGTGACAATTTATGTGTCTGTAGGGACAGATTCTATTGACAATCCACAAGTGCCTTATTCATGTAAAGCTGCATACAAGTAGTGTCTGTGAATTGGTCTTGGCACAGCAGGGACTCTGAGCTGGGGTATCTCCAGGATCATCTAAAAACCCCACTTGCAGAGCTGCTGCACCAATTAGTCAAATACTTTGTTGCAAGGAGTAAGAAATCAATCAACCAGCTTGCCCAAGTCATCTCAAGCTAGTCCAGTGTCTCACCTGCCCAAAAACAAGCTGAAGGGCCAGGCAGGGAATTGATGGTAAAGCACATTTGGTGTTCTCAGAGGCACATCCCTGATTCCTTGTTGCACCCCAGTTATGACTACATGACTTATGGCCCTATAGTTCCACGGGTTTAGTTTACCACAGTGTTTCTGGTGTGTCCTGGTGGTCCCCACAAAGGTGCAGGCTAGAGCAGAAAGTACCAGCAAAGATGTTTCAAAAGTCACCTGCACTTAAAGCCAAAGCATTGTGAAATGCATAAAGTGTTCTATCTTACACTACTATCTGAAGCCACTTATCTGTTATCTACTATTCTTCCAGAAGGAAGTTATATGGTTACTTTTTTTTTTTTTTTAAAGTGCTTTTCTTAATTCATTAAATTTACAGACTTCAGGGAGAGGAAGGTGGTGGTATGTGTCCTCCTGCACCCAAAAGATGGAGAGGAGCTGTTAAAAATGGCCTGAATCTCAAGAGGCTTCTCAAAAAGGTTTGTGTGAAAAACGTATGTACTCCCTGCTGTTCTCTGAGGACTGTGAGAGCAACACAATAAAATTCACTCTGAGTGCAAGAGCTGTTCTAAAGGCAGTAAATAAGCACCTTCCACAGCATACACATTTTAAACAGCAGTTCCAAAGGAAAAACACACTTCCACTTCAGTGCTCTCTCAGCTGTTTATTTCCTTTGCCTCCTAAACTGAATGATCTCACTTGAAGTGAGGAGACAGTTATGTTTCTGTTTTTCTCGGTAGCCTCTGTAGTTAGTGGACATGGAAACAGAATGACAAATAGAAAGAAATGTGCTTGTTCTAGCTTTCTTTGAGGTGCTTGTATGGATTTCATGAGTTGCTCTAATTGATAGCTCTTCTGCAGCTTAATGATGACAGCTGCATGTCTGCTTTTTCAGAGAGAGGAGATGCAGGCAGAGGGAAGCTACCCCTCATATTAGCATCCACATAACCAGTGCCTATGATACAGCAAAGGTGCCAAACACATGTCCCCTGGGGCTCTCTGCTGTAAACTGCCCATCCTTCCTCAGAGTCAAAAACAATACAGCATTCCCTGAAGACAAAACTGTTAAAATAGTCAAGAGAGGAATTTTGCTAGAAGCTGAGTGGAAAATAAAGCCCTGCTGGTGCCAGGCTCCCAGCTGTGCAGCTGGGGTAGATACCAGAAAAATTCAACAAAATGTGGGTTAGACTTTTAAATCTCAATAGGTTTTTGGTTAAATCTGTCATTAAGCACTTTGTTTTAGGACAGGAAAAGTCCTAAAGATTTTGCTCCTTGGAGTCATCTGTCTGTGCATGTGTGTTGTGCTGGTACTATGGAAGACTAAATGCAGAGGAAAAAGCAAAAGAGACATTTTTCTGAACAAGGCTAGGTTGGATGGGGCTTGGAGAAACCTGGATTTGTGGAAGGTGTTCCAGTTTAGTGGAATGGGGGATGAAACTGGATGGTCTTTAGGGTTCCTTCCAATGCAAACTGTTCCATGACTTTAAGGAAACCAAAATGAAATGAAATTTTTCCACAAAAGTGCAGACAGCTGAGGGAATTTAGCTCATTGCCATGTTCTAGCAAAGTGTACTCAATCACTGTACACATTTCATTTGTACCAATGTCTTATATGAGAATAACATTCATGTTGATAGTTTAGATGGAAAAGAAAGGGTTGGGTTTCTTTTATTTTTAATTTTGAAAAGAATAATTTTCTTGGAGAAGATTAAAAAAGTTTTTGAAAATTACTTGTGGGAGACATCATTACATCCTGAATACACTGACACCATTTTACCTAATATTTTCAGCTGAAAAATCACCAAGTGAAACACCAGAATGGTCACACATGGCTGGCTCCAAGAAAAGTACACTGTTTTCCTGTTACAGTATGAGGCGTTGAGTCCTTAGGGCTCATATTTCAGCAGAGGATTTGGTGATGACAGTGAAATTGCAAGGGGAGGTGAATCAGGATGGAGCTGGTTACAGTCAGAGACACAGTAACTTTGTTTTCTTACATTTTGCCCACCACCTAGCTGTGAGGCTTATGTTGAGGGCTGTGACACACCTTTAAACACAGGCCAGCCAGAAAACTTGCATAAAAAACAGCAAGATAGGTAAATAAAGCTCTGCCATGGCAAGAACAGAATAAATTGTTTAATGCAGGCTCCTCTTCATCAAATAGTGGCATTCCTACAGGAAAAAAAAAATAAATAATAATAATAATGAGCAATGGGAGGTGCATAAAATATTCTCCTTGCAAGAGGAGTGACTTTGGGATGATCCCTCCTTGTTGGGGTGGTGTTGCTGGGAAGCAGGAGAAGGTATTTAATGTCTCCTTGCCATGCTGACTGAGCCCACGAAAACCATTTGTTTCATATGGAATAAAGAAGTCTGGCTCACAGGAGGCAGAGGAGAGCCCATGTGGAACATTTCCTCCAGTTCTGATCTGCCACTCTGCCTATTGGTAGTCTAGAAAATTGAAAAGCCTGTGACTTCTGCTTCCTGGTATCTTGTCCTCAAGCTCTCTCACGGACAACACCATTGGCCAAGAAAGGTGTGGGTAAGAATCACAGGATCATTTAGATCGTCCAGTCCAACCATTAACCCAGAACCACCATGCTCATCACTAAACCATGTCCTCAAGTGTCACATCCACCTGCTTTTGAGCACTTCCAGGGATGGTGACTCCAACAGTGCCCTGGACAGCCTTTTCCAAGGCTTGACAAGAAATTTCTCCTAATACCTTTAAACTTTCCCTGCCATAACTTGAGGCTGTTTCCACTGGTCCTGTCACTTGTTACCTGGCAGAACAGACCCACCCCCACCTGGCTACAACCTCCTGTCAGACAGTCATAGGGAGCAAGAAGGTCTCCCCTCCTAGACCCTTCACCAGCATCTCAACATCTTTCATGCAGTGCAAACATCTGTGTGTGTGTGTTTTGTTTCTTTTCTCTGCCATCACCTGGTTCCAACATACGGAACATCAGGACCAGGTTTCTAACCTCAGTCAATGTGATTCCTCACTTGGCTTCCTTTACTCCATCTTTATCTGCAGCTGCAGACCTGACTGTGGTGGATTTGGACAAGATCAAGGTCATGACAGCCCAGTAGCACTCATGCACGAGTCCTGAAACTAATCTGCTCTGAAAACTCACCCCAAAGTCTTCTGCTCTCTGGAGCTCATCTTGCTCTCTGTCATGGCTTGGCACCCTTGGCTCCTTGTTAGAATGGACCAGAGAGGAGACAGAGTGGGCTTTACAGGCTGGTCTGCCTGCAAGAATTGAGGACTGAACTCTTGCTGATGACACTGTAGCACCTGGAGTTCCATGATTCACTGGAAAGCATCAATGAGATCAGGAAGGATTTGAGTCTTCTTTTCACATAGGCAAGTTCTAAAGTCATGATGTTTGGGAAGGACTCTAAGGAATTCCAGGCAAGCCTAAGCTCAGGCAGAATGATTCCATCTCTTTCTACTCCAGCAGACATTTAGACATTTCTCCATGTCTCATTTTCCTGATGTGTAAATGCAGTAGCTGCCTTGGCAGTCTTTCACTCCCAAGCTCTGTAACAGGAGCACATTTCAAAAATGGCGTAAAAACCATTTTCCTTTTCATCAGCCAGGAAGGGTGGTAGCAAGATCTTGTTCACGCAGTCTTAACAGCATCAGATGCTGGAATGAGTCTAATTTTTATGTCACATGCTAGAAGAGTGACCAGCACAGCTCATGAGGATAATGGTGTTCAATGAAAGCTTTTCCAGGAAATGTGGAACTATGACACACAGGTCTGCTGAAATTTATTCTTCCTTCTCTGCCCTTCCATCCCAGTATTTATAACCTAGATCTTCACTGATGTGCAATAAACAATGAGTATTTTGTGTATAAAACTTACAGATAAGACAAAAGTTCTGATTTTTTGGCTCACTGTAGCAGAAGAATCAGAAGAGGTTTACAGCTTGAATTTAAGTTTGCTATATGTCTGCACTCTGCAGTCAGTTAACTTACCTGATGTAAGTGTGTGCAGAGTCTTGAAGGGAAGAAGGGAATAAAGACATTGATTTTCAGAGGTGACATGTCCTCTTTGCCTCACAATAAATTTCAAGGTAGGTGATATTGAAAGTCTGCCACAGTCAAAAGTAAGCCAGCTGAAAGTCAAATTTGCAAACTTCTAGGTTGGTCCATGGTGCTAATCCACTTCAGACCTGTGGCCACCTTCAAAGGATGTTGGCCTTTTCTTTATTGTCATCTTCTAAACAAGCTGCTGCTTGGCTTCATTTCCTTTCTGTCGCTATTTTTAATTTCACTACCAGACCATTCTGCTAACAAATCTTTTAAGATTTTCTTCATGTCCTAAAATGGACAGAGGTTTGCAAGTGCAATCCTGCTGGAAGAATTCTCTCCCAGAGAAGCCTCTTCTTTTAACAGTGTCTAAATGTACATGTGTAATTATAGGATCAGATATGCATGACAACCACATGATTTTTCTTCTCAGCAGACAGTTTGTCACTGGAGATGTGGTATAGCTCACCATGTCTGCATCCCTAATAGAAATGTCACTCACTGTAACTCTTTTGTGGAAATTACAAACTATTGGCCATACCTCTGCTAAATCAGTAGACACTCAAAACTGACAGAAAATCATAAGGCAAATTTTAGCCTTTTCTCCTAGTTCTTTCTTTCTTTAGTGCAAATGCTCAAAACTTGAATATTACCAAGCTGTTATGTATGTTAATACCTTTCCATGATACTGTATTTGTTTAAATTATAGCCATGCCTACTTAAGGTTGTACTTCATCACGGATTTCTTCATGTGGTAATGAGAAAATTTCCATCATTATGGAACAGAAAGATGTAATCTTAAAAAACAGATCTTGGGGGGGAAAAGTTATGGACTTTAAACGAACAATATGTTCTGTTACTCCATGCTTCTTTCCCTAAAGAATAATTCCCTATGTTAAAGAGACTCATTTTGGGTTTATACATGATCAAGTAATCTCACCACAACTCTATTGTGCATTTCCTTGTTTTCTATCCTGTCCACTTCCCTTGCCACTTGTGTGAGCTTTTCCAGATGATCATCCTTTTACCACGTTCTGATACTGCTCTGCCCATTTACATCTCTGTAAAATTAAATTATAGCAAATCATCAAATGCAAGACAATTTTAGTGCAGTGTTAGCTCCTGGGAGGGTCAGTCGTAGAGAACAACTCACAGTATCAGGAATCTTAGAAATAGCAAATAAATCAACCAAACCACCATTTCATATTTAATCTCACATTCCACCTAACTACTGATGAGTTTTATACTGGCAGGCTCTAGGGTGTCCTATTTTTGTACGATTTGAAATGCATTACTGAAGATTCTTGTTTCCAGCATCTGTGTTTTACCCTCATTGAGGGATTTCTGCTCTCTCCCTCTCCTTCAGAACTGTTATTTCTATTACATAATTACAGTTGAGGAATGGCTTAAGGATCCTGCTATTTGGTTGTATCTACAGTCACCAACTCAGCTTTCCCCTCCAAAGAGCACCCCCTTCACCTGTAACATCTCCCTCATTTGTCTCTCTTCTCCCTTCCCATTCTTCATGGCTCCAGCCTAAACTCATCTCTCTGGGACAATTATCTTATCCCCCTCAGTGGGAAAAGTAAAAATCCAGTTGGCTCATACTTCATGGTACTGCTCAAGGCTGAGGAGGTTCACTTTTATTCCCAAGCTTTCCTCCTGGTGTTTGGTTTCTTGCTGTTATGTGTTTTCCCTGACTGCTTAAGTAAACTTGTACCCTAATGCTTGCTCCTTATGTGCATTGTGGTGTGAAAGAGCAAAAGAAAAAAATATCCTGTAAAAGTTAATGTCATTGTAATTCTTTTTTGTTTGTGTTTTGCATTTCTGCAGTCCTGTTTGCATTTATGTGAAACTTTTGACTCTGTATCTCTGTCTTCGGGAACATCAGTTGAAGGTTTATAGATTAAAAAAAAAAGAAAAAAGGAAAGAAAAGTTATCTCACGTTCAGGTAGTGAGAAGATAAACTAGGGAAATATAGAAAGGGTTTTGTTTCAGCTTTCCTGTCTTTTGCAGAACTTTGAAGTGTCTTGTGTTTATGCCCAGAAACAGTTATTAGATCATCAAGTGCTCCCATCTAGCTGATTACTGTGTAGCCTTAACAAACTGGGAAATTGAAATAGGAATTCAGATAAAGTCTTGCCATAATGATACTTCTAAGTTCTCAAAAATAATTTAAGTGCAGCTGGAATGGTTTAAGAGACCACAAAGTGTGGCACTGTGCTCACGTCTCTCATGTGCTCTTCATCCTGTTGTGCAAGGTTTTTGCTCTACACAAGGAACTGGAAGAAAGACATGTCCCTCAGTATTGAATTATCCTCTCAACAGCCATGAGAAGCCTCCCTAACTGTAGCCGACCCAGATCTGGAATCCTCCATCTCCTGTAATTTGCCTGTAATTTGTGTTAATCTCAAAGCATCTGAGGAAGTGTACTGAACTTTTCTGGGTCGGTCAGTCATTTTGGTTTTTATTTTGTTTTGGAGAGGGGTGGTAGGAGGTTAAGACCTTTTTCTCATGCTAGGAAAGCAAGGTACATGAGGTCTTATCTCCTATCAGACACATAACCCCTCACAAACTATTCCTGAGTACACAAACTTTGTAAAATTTTAACCTCTCTGAAATTAGTTTCCTCCTTTCTCACAGTAAAGAGGGGGTTTAGCATTGCCCAGGTAGAACTTCCAACTGCAGTCGGATCAAGAGTAGGAAACAAGGGCTGGATTCCCAGATGGTCTGAGTAAATCCAGGCTTATGGAGGGCCGGGGGTCTGTGCTCTGGTCTGAGCGGGGGCTGAAACTCTGGGCTGGCTGTAGTGGGGTACCACAGCGTTGTGAAAAACAGGTATCAGTGAACGTCCTGGGCACAGAACATTCTCCCAAAGGAAGAACAGCCTCTGGCCTACTGGCCTCCAGTCCATTATCTGATTGTTCAAGTGGAGCAAGACGTGAACACAAGCATTGCGGAATTTGATAGGATAAGTATTTGAACGCCACAGCCGATGCGATGGGTTTTGTACTCTATTGCAAAACCTTATTTTCTATCTGTAACAAATGAAAAAAGAGGTCATATCTGCCATTTCCTTTCAATGGGCTGACCAGGAAACAGCCATCTCCTGCAGGCATTTGGCTGTGTCTCCATATATAAACACAAAGGAGACTTGGTGAGCCTTTTCCAAAGTGTCTCGAGCAGGCTGTGAGGTAAGAGGTGCATCTGTCTAATAATTCCATCTTTATTTCACAGGTGTTTGAAAAAAACCCCAAAACTTATTCACTTCTTTTATGCAGTAAATATGGGAATAATTGTTAAGCGCTACTCTTTATTTACAACATTTAAAATCAATTTCTAAATGTCTTCTTCATGACCAACAACCTTGAGAGAAAATGATCTAAATCTAAGAACTTTAACTTTTACTTTATTATACTAATTTTTGATTATCTTTATGTTCCTTATTGATTCAGGAACACTTTGGATTGTCACACAACTTCGTAATGGAAAAAATTACTCTATAACCCCTCAATAAGGTTTATGTCTAAGAAAGTTAAAAAATCTCAGAGGAAAAAAAAAGAACAAAATTTCTCTTATGCATGCAGAATAAGCATGTTCCAAAGCATAAGCAAGCAAAGAAGCAGTTCCAAACATAAGATTTTGGGGAAAGGGGGTTTTTTTGCATCAAAGAGAACGAGTGTGTCAGACAGTCTTACATATGAATTTGTAACTTGGTGCTCCTGTATGCCAACGGTGTAATTGTTAGTGCATGCTTTGAGAGTTGATTTCAAAGGTCTTAAAGAGTCGGTTTTAATAATTCATATTGATTCAGTAGGGGATGAGGATGCTTGACATGTTAAATTATTAGCATTTACATTATGAACATGTTAATTACTGTATTTTTAATGCTGTTAGCTTTTACAAACTAGGAGTATTCTTAAAGGGACATGAGTAGATTTGAAACGTGTTGGAAACCAGTGTTATATAAACCAGGTTTAGAGATGTTTCTCTCTTTTTTTCACTCCTCACTCTCCCATTTTACATTTCATTAAGGATCTTCTATTCATTTGTCTCTTGCACCTGAACACTGAGGTAACATCAAATAAATAAAGGGGGGAAGAAAAAAGAAAGAAAGAAAGAAAGAAAGGAAAGAAAGAAAGAAAGAAAGAAAGAAAGAAAGAAAGAAAGAAAGAAAGAAAGAAAGAAAGAAAGAAAGAAAAGGCAGGAAGTAAAAGAGACTGAAAGAAAGTATTTGGTTATTCAGTTTGTATTGATCTGTGATAATCCAGTCATGAGTGGTGTTGTCGATTCCCCTACCTCCCCTCTCTACTCTTACGGCCACAGTGATGATGCTTTCCGTTTTTTTCAGTTAAAAGTGTCTGATTAACAGTGATAGCCAGAGAACAAGCAGAGTAAAACAATTTACAGACACGATTCCCATCTTTTCAGTTGGAGAACAAATACTAGCTTTACTCAGTTAGATGTTTCTATGCAGTAGAGCAAAAAGGAATTTACCTATGAGCAATGCAGCCTTGATATAACATTGACCTGGTCACAGGCCAGAGAACCAACCTTTTCTTATGTCTCTGGGACATTTCAGCCCCACACAGATGTTTTATTGGCACGCACTGTCTCGAGAAGCCCTTGTGGGACCAGCAGAGGTTGAAAACTTGCAGAGTGTATTGAGTAAAATGAGGCTGTGGCAAAGATAAGGCAATCGGTAAATCGAAGCCTACTGATAGTGGTCAGGGACAGAAATGATGTAGCAGGATCTATATGTCAGTACAGGAGATGGAGATAAGGGACAACATCAGATGGATGTCAAGAAAACCTCTTAAATCAGCCTGGGGCACCTCACCCCCACCCTCACAATGCCCAGCTCTTAAAGCTGCTTTCCCAGAACTGTCCTTAGAGGCGAGAAGCTTCAGAGGAAGACAGGAAGCTTTTGATAAGGTGCTGATCTAAATTTGGGGCTGGCAATTAGGATAGGATAGGATAGGATAGGATAGGATAGGATAGGATAGGATAGGATAGGATAGGATAGGATAGGATAGGATAGGATAGGATAGGATAGGATAGGATATTTCTGTTGCATGGGACCTTCAGTGATCATCTAATCCAACTGCCTGACCAGTTTAGGGGTACTGAAAATTAAAACAAAGCATTAGGGGCAAAGCAATTTATTAAGGGCAACACAAATTATATCCAGATACATGATTTTGGCCACTGGTAACTCACTGGGACTACTGAAATGTCCCCATGCACAAGGCAGGGGAGGATCTGTACATACAGGCTGGATAGAAAAGGGCACTGAAGGCAGAATCTGAGCTTTTTCTGTGCTTACTCCTCTTCAACCTATGTTAGCTGCTGAAGGCCATTAATTCAGGTACAGATTTCACTTAAGAAGTCTGCAATGACCTTTCTATAGGTCCATGTACTTTTTAGAGAAGGCTTAACACAGAAAGACTAATCACAGTTCTCGTTTTTGTGGAGGTCTCCTTCCAAGTGCTCCTGCACAGTGCCTGAGCAAAGTCTCTTAAATTGTGGTGGAGGTACATAATTGTGTCATTAATTAAAACTGGAGGAGTTGGGCAGTGAGGGGGAGGCAGAGGGGAGCAGCTTGGGAGTTTCAAATTGAAGGGAAGATTTTTCATGTGGACATTACACACAGTCTTGGGGCTGCATCTTCTAATGGCATGGCTGCACTTGAGTCTGGAGCTTTCATCCCTGTCTTTTGGATTTTGAAAGCCTGAGGCTCTGAGACGTGTTTCTGCATATTCTTTCTCCTGGCCAGTCTTCCTGTATCATGCCATTTTTATTCTGTAGGAGGGCTGAAAGAAGGAGGTGCTGAAAAGCCCAGGAAAGCAGAATTTCTAATTTATTCAATCTAACCAAGTGATGGAAAAATTGCCAAAAAATGTTGTAGTATGATTTCTCAAGCTTTCAGAAATCTACTGAGTAACCAAGTAATTTCTAAAATCCTGCAAAGCAGTTCAGATGATAAGCAGCTTTTTTGGCAAAAAACAGGTTTGGTTCTGCCTTGCTCTCTGCAAGCACAGCTGTAAGGGCTGCTCCATAAATGTTTTACTTTTTTTTGTTTTAACTTTCAACCATTCTTCTTGGCACTTAAAGTATTTTTTTCAGAGTTTTATTTGGGGTTCTGGTTCATAATAAAATCAGATATTGTGTTATCACCTGAATCCAGGTCAATATGACAAGCACCAAGTACCTTGAATGTTGCCTACATGTAAAACTCTTTCCATGGAGGATGTTTATCCTGCTTCTTGGACTCAGGGAGCTCCAGAACTTTTACAAAGTGATATTCTCGGTTCAATAACAAAATCTTAAATAACCAAGTTGCCCTCCTGCTGGCTACATCCTAACAAGTGCATTCTCAGCTGAGGGCTTGCTAAGTCGGACTTTGTGATTTCCAGCTCAGTAAATCTGTGCAAATCAAGACACATTTTGGGTACAAACCTCACGTAAGGAGGTTTCAGGCTGCTCAGGGCAGTATGACATGAGCAGATTAATACCTTTCTTGGTGGGTTTTTATTTCTCCAACACCTTTATCCTTGTTGTCATCTTATGAATGTTCTATAGGACATTTCTCACACATCTCAAGAAGCCTATGAGTCAGTATTTTTAAACTTAAAATTAGGTTCCTGAAAAGATACCCATGAATATAAATTCTGTCACAGTTTGGGAAAGTGTTAAATATCCTGTAAGTGTCACCAAACTGGAGTTTTGAAATTTAATTAGCTCATCGTATATAGCTACTTTCCATAAGTAGATTCTCTGAAAATATATAGAGGAAGAATGAAAATTCAGGAATCAGTAGCAAACAATGAAACTTTAAGTTGCCTAAATCTTCTACAGCATCATTGCTGGTTTTGTTTTTGATGATTGTATATTTCTTCCTTTCCATTAAAACTAAATCCTACATGAGGGCTCTGGCAAGCAATAAATAGGAATTTGTATCCTTTTTCCCATTTTTTTCAGTATGGAGGTGCTCTCCTTCTATAAATGTTTTTCCCATTTTGAATACAAAAAAAAAAAAAAAATTAAGAAATACTATGCCTAAAAGTTTTCAAAATAGGCAGTGCAAATTCACAACACATACCCAAATGATGAAGTTTAAAGGAGGAGCTTTGACCTCAGGCATGTTTATTTGCTTTTCAAATAAAAGTAATTAGTTTGAGTTTTGCTTTTGGTTTTGAAAAATTGTGGTTTCTTCTACAGCCCAATTCAGGAAATATCTGTGCCCCAAACAACAGTTAATAAGCATGTGCTTACTCCAGACATGGTTTTAAATCACCCCCAAATGAACAGAAACACATTATTGAAACCTGTATTAAACATTGCTCCTGGGAAATATTCTGACCAGGAGCAGATTCAAATACACACTAAACTCATACACACCCTGTTTCAGACCATGCATTGTATGTGAAATCATAATTCCCTTTTCCTAAGCTCTTGGACATATGGGATGCAGATCAAAATTTTTTAAATTTACATATGAAATAATGTGAAATGAGTAAACTTAAATTCACCATGGCCTTTAAATGAGAGGGAAAACTAACCTTAATCAATCTGCTCTTTCATTCAGGTCCAAGAAACTCCTGCTGGAGCTTTTTCCTGGTTTGGATTTCTTATCATTGTCACCAACCAGAGTCTGAATCTCTGCACCATTCCACCATTGAAGTGAGATCCTCCAACGGGCTGGTAAGCATGAGACTAAAGAATATGTACTGATTAGATAAATGTGGCAGACCCCCAGTGACCATCAGGAGCTGCTGTAGATGATCTGGGCTTTTGCAGAGTCAAGGTGATGGATTTGAATCCAAGTCTGGGTTGGATTCAACATATTTTGTTGTCTTTAAATGCAGTCCTAAGTAACAACTAACTTCTGTCCCACAGAAAACAGGAGGGAAATAATTCTTCTCTAAGAGTTTTGTTTGGTTTTCGGTTTTTTTCTTTTTTTTTTTTTTGCTTTCACTTACAACCTCTGTTCCTCTTGTTTTGTTTAGTTTGTCAATTTTTTTTCTAATGGCAACTGTTGATCTGGCTCCTTGCCTCAGTAGATTTTTTTGCTTTCCTTTTGGTCTTTTCCTAAACAAGGATAAATCTGCTAAGTCCTGAAAGGTACAGGGAAGTCATGGGTGCCATTAAAATGAAGCAGCAACAGTTACCTCAAGAAAAGTCACTCTCACAGAAAATACAAAGAAAGATTTAATAGAAAATTATGAACCTTTCCTTTGAGTGCAATGTAACCAGTGTCTAGGATACAGGTCTCCTTTCCACAAGGAGAGACATCTGAAAGGTAGGTGTAATTTTCCAAAGAGTGGATTTGTTCCAGTCCATCTAGAAAAAGTACAGAGATACCAAATGATTTGTAGAGAACCATTTGTCTTTTAAACCCCACAAAACATTTACAGAAAAGAAAACTTCAAATGTAAATGTTTTCAGATATGTATCTTGTTTGCCTACAAGTTTTTCAAAATCATTTATATGGTTTATTACCATATGGAAGCAAGAACTTTTGACACTTTCACTTTTTTTTTTTTTGGGGGGGGGGGGGTTGGAGGGTTGTGCGTCCTTTTGTTTCATAATGTAATTTTGAACCATATTTTTTTCTCACATCATTACCTTTACAGCTAACCCTTTGTTGGTTACAGATGCTAGGTACATTTACTTGTGCGAGTAGGCTCTGGGTTCAGGATGGGGTCAGCAGACCTTATCTGTGCTGATAAACGTGGGGTTTTGCCTATGAATGGGATTACGGGAACAAAACCCCAGGTACAGACCTGTCCAGCACAGCTGTGGCAGCCTGTGCTCTGGGTAACTCTGCAAAGATGGGATCTGCTGGGGCTTCTCTTTGTGTGTGTTTGCACAACTGAAACACCATGGATCATACTTGCAAAGCCTTTTATTTTTCTCCCCCTCCCGGAAAGCCATATCTCTCTTTATCTTCTGCATCAATCTCTCCCTGCACCGAGACAGTAAAGTTGGGACACAGGATGGCTTTGTCTGCAGGAGCACATTCAGACTAGTCTTCCAGACTAATTTTCTGCTTGGGTTACTTTCCTAATTATAATTTGTGTTCTCATCATGTCGTGGAAGAGTACATTTTAAATGAGCTTGCAATACACAGCATAGAGCACCAGCTTTATAGCACTGTCCATAACCTAGAATACCAGTTTTAAATTTGTCATAATGTAAATGCCATAATAATTACAAGTTTTCAACCCTGTGATATTTTTTTTTTTTTCCTAGCTCCTTGTAAACTGAAGGTTCAAGTTTCATTTTCCCACTCCATATGTAAGAGCATTGGGGCAGGATGTTGATCTAACTCCTTACAATCAGAGCTGTGTATATTATGGATCGTGTTCCAAAACACTGTTAAATATGTTAAATATGTAGAAAGGGAAAAAAAAATACATTAATTATGCCTTCTTTACCCCTCTTATTCTTGCTAATAGGTTTTAAATGGACTGTTTGGGGTTTTTTACTGATAACCACAAAAAAAGTGTTTCATTCTCCAAATTAATACTAGAACCATTTTCTGGGAATGGAGAACTAATTTTTATTGAGTGATAGAAATAGGATGCCCAATTCTGTCAAGACTAGAAGAAGCGAAAAGCAACTCTGACTTAGCCTTGGAAACTGTCTCATGCAAAAATTTTCTGGGGAGTCTTATTCTGTGAGTCCATTGAGAGACACTTTAAAAGAGCAGAACCATGCATAAAAGCATGTGTATGGAAAAAGAAAAGTTATATATATTGCTTTCAAATTAATTTGGACGTGTTTATTTGGACACCTTACCTATTCTGATTTACCTTACTGTGGCTTCTACCTACATATATTTCTTTAAGCCAGGATTTTAAAATAAAATTGCACATATTGCCTTTGAGAGTGGTCACAGGAAAGCCAGACTATTTCCTACCCTAAGGAATCGTAGCCTGCTGGTGTCATGCAGCAGGGTAAATGACAATACCCACACTGGGTGTGGTACTCGTGATGTGACAGAGAGAAGGAGTTCAGCTTCCCTGTCTCCCTGGTCCCACTTCGCAATATGTTGAGATGGGATTGCATGCTTGGATCTGGTTAGCCCCTGAATGCTGATTTAGATCTCACCCTTTGCAGCCTTGTAGGAAAAAAAATCTCAATGCTGCCCTGGTGGGAAATAGTTATAGATCATTAGCTGGAAGACTAATTCACTGTGAAAGTCTATGATAGCACGAACACTCCTCCCAGTGCAGCCATACTCATTTGCGGGTTTTTGCATGAACATTTTCCACTGGGATATGGATGTTTTGGGTTGTGCTATGAAAAACTTGAATGTTTTGGACCTTTGTGTGCCACAAGCACATCCATCTCCATCGCAGATGTGAGAGGGATGCTCCCTACCTTGCAGAGAGCTCAGGAGAAGGGTGCTGGAACATCTTCCCAGCCCGCCCACTTTGGGTGTGGCAGGAGGAACAACCAGTGCTGGAGATCCACTGCTCTCCAAGGGAAAACAGAAAGAGATTTGTCCCTTCACCTCTCAGTAGTCACAGGATCCTTCTGCTCATCCAGGCTGCCAACAACCACCCAGTTGATTCTAGAAATTAACTTGCCTGAGGAAGAGCAGGGCAGGACAGGGGGATGCAATGGTCCCCAGGAAAGTGCAGCTCAGCGCTTCAATCACCTCCCCAGACTTGAGCAGCTGAGCTGTGGAAATCACTTTGACGTAAATCTCTCAGCAGCGTTTTTGTCTGAAATAAATGGTGCATAAAGGAAATGCAAAATTGTTTGGTGGACAGGATTATCTGCGTGTTTACTGCTCTCAGCACTTTTCTTTTGTCTTTTGACTGTGCAGCTCCCGTTGGTGTGAATAGCTGAGCGCGAAGCGAAACTGCTGAACACAAGCAGGGTGTGAGAGAGCTCTCCCTTTAGACCTGTGACAGCTCTGCACTCGTGATTGCAGGAAATGTCAACCTAGGAGAATTACTAGTAGTACAAAGTAATTATTTTTCATTTCCAAGGTTGTCTGTTCAGTGTTAACCCAAATGTAAACTTTCTATAATTCTGCATCATTATAATAACGTCCTCCCAGATTTCATTTATTTATTGTTTATTTATTGCTTTTTTCCATTTATTTATTTATTACTTTCATTTCCAGTTGCTATTTTACATGTGCAGCCTCGCACATGTATACACACAGCTGTGTCAGCTCATGGTGGGTTTTTTTCATGGTATTCCATCCCTTCAGCTCTATTTGAGTATGTATTATTCTGTTGCCATAACATGCTGATGATATACAATATTTGTATAAAGATTCAAATCAATGTTTATCGCATCAGAGCACTATCATTCAAAAGGGAAGCACAAATCAATAATTCATTAAGCAAGAGAGAAATGAATGATTTGAATTTGTTGTTCTTCTCCCCTCTAATACTTTCAAAAGGAATTGCATTGTTTAAATGAAGTTTGATCACTTTTGGACTAAATGAGCCTGATTTAATGCATCTGATAGTAGTCAGAATAGTATTCATCATTCATCTACAAATAGTAGGAATGTACAATTATCATATATATTATTCAGTTTGCTGAAACTTCTTATTCATTAAAAATATTTCATTCTATAAAAAATAGTGGGGGCAAGGGGGTTGGGGGTGTTATATGGGGTTTCAAGATGAATGAAGTAACTTTTTAAAATATAGATAAAATTATTCATTTCAAGTTGGAGCCCTTCATGTTGAAAAAGCTTGTGTCATGAAAAATGAATAGAGCTACTTTTAAATTAAAAGAATTTACCCTTTAAAAAAAGGTATATTCAATCTAGTTAATGTTAAGAAGTGTAACACTTCTGGAAAAATTAGAAAAGTTTTCCTTGGGGTTTCAATTTGTGACTGAAACAACCAGATGGATAGACATAGATGTGTGACTGCTTATGAGCTCTTTTTTTTGTTTTGTTTTGTTTTTTTCCACTGATAATCAGCTCTTAATTTCCTTCTTGTATTTGGAAGAACAAGCCCCACCATTCTGTCTGGTATCATGTATAAGTTGAAACTGCAGGAAGGTCCCCATTTTCTTTCTCTGAACCTGTCCAAGTCCACGAGAAATCCATGTGACCTCCCCCATTGGAGGATGGGCTAAATTAATGAGCCCCTGGATTTCAGATGCACCCTTAGCCCTCCTAATTTCCTAATTCACCAGCAATAAAGTGGTCATTGCTGATGACACAGGGAATTCCTTGTGGTTTTAAAACACAATGACAGAGTATCCACCAGGAACCACAGAGCATTAGCAGTTGCTTTCACTGGGGATGAGTGTCCTCTATTGATTGGTTTTCATTGCTTGAGCTCAATAACACTTTTATTTATCATGACATAGTTTATTATTGCTTATTTATCTGCTGTGTGTTAAGATGAGCTTAGAATCAAATTACCATATTTACTAAAATGGTAAATTGGATTCTGGATTCTTGTAGAAGACTTTTTACTCCCAGACATATATAACAAAATTCAATGAAAAGAAAAAAATATACCCACACTGGCCTTGAAATTTTCCAATCTCTACTCTTTGATGTCCCCATCACTGAGATTATGGCTTCCTCTCTGCTCAGCTTCTGATCCATTCTGATGGCCCTGTGAGGGACTTTATTTAAAAAATTTTGTCTTCCTCATAAGATTCTACCTTCAAGTGTGAATTTATAACAGGGGCTGAAATCAGCACAGCTCACTGTGAGTTATTTTCTTGACAGGTCAGATGTAATCTAGACTGGGTCCATGAAGTGGTTACACAAATGCAGAGAAACAAAAAACAACAAAGATTGTTAAAGTTGTGAAGCTCTGGGCCAACAGTTCCCTGAGTGAACTAGATTCACCTAGATTGTAGTGGGAAGGGATGACTTTAGGCTTCCCCTCTTGTCATAGCTGTCATACTCTTCCCCATCAGGAAAAAAACTCAACCAACCAAAAAACAAAAACAAATACAGAAAACCACACAAAAAAAAAAAAAAAACACTAAAACACAAGAAAAACAAGCAAACAAACAAACAACAAAAACCAAAAAATTACAAAAACACCCCAATAACAACAACAACAAGAAAAAACAACCAAACAACCAAACAAACAAAAACAGAACAACAACAAAAAGAAGAAACAAACAAAAAAAAATCAAACAAAAACCCCACATTCTTACCTATGTTTTCTCATAAATGGAAGTGGACTTATTTTGTGGCAATATCTGTTCAGTTGTTGTGCATTTAGGATAGTCTTGGGTAACCCATGTTACCAATGCAACACAAGACAGTATCACTTCTTGCACTGGCAGCCTCTGTACAGGACTAGAGATAACATCAAAGTAACTCCTCTATTAATTAAGCTGCTGGTAATAACTAAGACTGGAAGGGAAAAAAACACACAAACTTTTAATTTTCTGATTCATGTCTTCAATCAATCACAACATGATGCAGTTGTGTTTTAGCATGTTTGCTCAGTAGAGATTCCTCAGTTGTGTTGATTGACTCAGTGCCATTGTATTTTTTTCTGACTTTTTAGGTAGGTTTTACAACATTCAAGGTGCATAAGTTAACAGAAAAGTAGTGTAGTAACATTTCAAGATAGAAGGAGGCCATAAAGATGCGGAGAAGGTATAATTTACAATAACAGGAAATTACAAATTAGAATAACTACCTTGATCCCATACCATAGTTAGTCCCTATGTACATGTTTTCTGAATATCTCAGTAAAACATGAAGTGTTTACATACCATAAAAAGTGAATGGATGATAGGAGCTAGCAAATACTTTATTATTATTGATAAGATTATTTTATATATGATTAGGCTGAAATTCAGATGCAAGTTCATGTACAGGATTTCTGAGCTGTAAAGACATTAATTATTTGAAGAACTATATTTGGTCTAAATCAAGCAAAGACAATAAAAAATATATGGCCTTTTAAGTACTTGTAAGGAACATAAACATAAATATGATATTAACAAGAGTAAAACATATTCCCTGAAATCTCCCTGTACCTGAGCTGTTTCAAACATGTCATTTGGGTTCAGTAGAGCCTGTGTGGCCTCTCTTTATGAAAAAGTAGTTATGTGGAAAACTTCAAAGCACATACATGTCAAGACTTTTTTTCCTTTTGCTGTCTATCTGGCTGTATGCACTCACTGTTTGCTACTTGTTACTGTAACTTTTTGTTGAATTAATTCCATTAAAACCAAATATTTTAGGAGTTTCCAATCCTGCTTTGGAGAGGATGCAGTTATATTTCACATATTGATGTTCTTCTAAGCAGTGAGTCCCTGTAGGAAAACTTTCTGAAAATTATTACCAATAATTTCACAGTGCTCCCCATGTCATCTTTTGACATCTGTTTACCCATTAATAAAATAGGACAATTATGTTATGGGATCTCTCCTAGTTCAGCTGTCTAATAATATTAAGACTTTGCTAGTGTTATAATTTTTTTCTCAATTGTTCTTTTTCTGGAGCAAGATGGTGTCTTTATCAAATAGGGGGCTTTTGTGAGATGATCTCATTTCACAGATTTTACAATCAGGAACTTAAGATTTGGTGGGTTTTTTTTCCATTGTATCCTTCTAGTTTCACTAAGAGTACTAATCACATAGATCAAGTTTACCTAGTATATTGGAGAAAAAGAGGCAAGTCACAGAACAATCCTTCATTCTCACCTGAATAAATGCATTTGGCTTCTTGAACCAGTCCCGCTGTTTCCATTCTGTGGTACAAAAGATTGATATTTTCAAAGACAACTGACACCATCCTAAATCAAGCTTCTGCAGCACTCCCTGTTCCTCTTCAATAGCCACAAAGAGGACCTAGGGTGACCAGCTGATATCTAGGTGAGATGAATGGCACCCTGAGACCAGCATATTCCTGATCATGGTGGACTTCCCTGTATCACACAGCCTTTAGGTGTTCCCCAAGGAATTTCTCCTGGAAATGTGCCCAGGTGATGAAGTTTGTGTCAGTTTCACCAAGCAAGGGTGGAGTCTGTCCAAAGGCCTCTCTCCAGTAGCACATAAGGTGATTAGGGAGGATGCTTTAGCTTTATAAAAGCTTTGACGAAGAGTTTCCATTTCATTTAGATGATCCAGGCAGAAAGAAGAAATAATACTGAAAGAAAGATTGCAGTCCTCTGTTAAATCCTGTAGAACTTCCCCATAAAAATGATAGCAAAGGCCTCTCCTTACCAGAAGATTTGCCAATTAAGATTTACTTTGTTGTCGTTACATGTGGGACTTGCTGCAGTTGTGGCAACCACTGAACCTTCTCTCAGGCATCAGCCCACATATTATTATGTTCAAAAATTCTTGTCATTAATCCCATTACGTTGTTCTCAGTCATGGGATAAATTCGTCAATGGATGATCTCACCCTGCTTAATCTTATTAGTTTAGATTATTTCTTTTCTAGATATCCTTATCGTAATCTTATCATCACAACCCTAGGGAAGTTTGCCCCCAAAAGTGCTGTTATGTGTGTTGGGTTTCTTGATTGTTGGGGTTTTTTTTAATTAATATTTCACGATTTGATAAGAAGGTTAACATTTAACTCTCAGTTGCCTCTGGTGAGACAACGAAAAACTTTGGAAATGATTCAACAGATGACTGCATATTATGGACCTCAATTGCCTCCACTTGGTAGGACTCTCATTTTTGAAGATTTGCTTCTGTGCACTGCCATTTTTCACAGGTATCTAGACAAAGACATCATTTGCAGCCTGTTTGCAATGCTGACTGTTTCCCTGACTGTATCACTTTGTTTCGATAGAACCTGCTCAATCATACTGAGTAGTACCTTTCCTCAGAACAGACTCAAAATTTCAACTCTGAAAAATATTATCTGAACTGCCATCTAATATTGAATAAGCATGAACTCCATCAATGACCTCTTTAGGAAGAAAACCCCACAGCATTCCCCGTACCTAATTTTCTTTCTGCAGGTGTTCTAAAATACAGTAATGTTTTAAAACATGAGAGTCCTTTCTTTCTTTGCAAGGTAGGTAAAGGAGGAAAAGCTACTGATATTGCACATCCTTTATAAATGAAGCTAGCAGTCATACTTGTTGGATCACGGGGCTCCATGTGAAGCCTAGGTCTGAGTTCATGTTTACCTTAACAGATTCAAAATAGACCTTGTGGCTCCTACAGGGAGCTCAGCAGACACCAGATTACACTACATTAAATTAGCACTTTTTTTTTTTGGTGGAAATGGTGAAGCTGATGAGAAAATGATTCAAGTTTGGTGGTTTATTTTTTTGGGGTTTTTTTTTTTGAGTCTGAAAGAGACATCAATTGACTGTAGAGCTCTCAAATCTACCGTGTCAGATGCCGGCTTTGGGAAGGAGGTAGATCTGTGTGTTCATCTCTCTTTCAAAGGCTGTTTATGCACTTTATATAATGACTCTTTCATGTAAATGATCTCCCTCTGAGTTAGATTAGAGCCCTTGGAATAATAAAATGAGGTTAGGCACATATTATTATGTGGATATACTCCTCTGCTCCTCTGAGGTCTCGTAACGTTATTCATGAGTATATGAATGACCGCAGTCTGTTCTGGGTCTGTTTTCAGGTCCCTTGTGTTCCCCAAAAGAAGCTTTTCTGAATATTTATATGTCATTCATGATTCAAAATGAGTCTGTATTCTTTAGACATCCAGTCACTAATTGCATTTAAACTGACCAGTCTGGGGACAGTACCCTATGATTGAGGTAAAACATGACACATAATGTACGTTTTGTAGTGAGCAGGTGCCATTCATGAATGCCTCATACCTCAGAAGCTGTTGATCAAAGATGCTTAGTGAATATATATAAATAAATCAATTTTCAAAAATCAATAGTGGGTTGCAAACAATTTCTAAAAATAAAAATACCTATGCAAGGTATTGATGACCACCATTCAGACCGCTCTGGAGGGAAGGTTACTCTTGGAGTTAAAAACATTTGTACAAACATACAAATCATTCACGAGCTCAGTTAGCCCCAACAATTTAAATAAGCTGATCACAGGCAACTTGTACGGCTCTATGAGTAAACAGAATATGTTTTATTCTTTAGTGCAGTTGCACAGACCATTCACCATGTGCTTCCAGAACTCCTGAGGATTTGTGGTCAGAGGAATACCACTACAGAACCATTGCATTAGTAAGAGTGGTCTACTAGTGCTCATGGTTTAGCAGATTTTGCCTTCACTGCTATCAAGCCAATCAATTAATCTATCAACTATTGGCATAAACTTTTGTTTTATATGCTTCCATGAATTATATTTCTGCTTTTATTTCCTCTGACTCATTTTCTTCATCTTACTTTCTTAGTCATAATGAATAGTTCTTCAGTAGAAGTCCACAGCTTCTTATGGAATGGTGTCACTTTCTGACTCCTTCCATCCATCCATCCATCCATCCATCCATCCATCCATCCATCCATCCATCCATCCATCCAATCATACCACCTCTAATAAGAACATTTTACTACTTCTTCGCAACTCTTCCTTTCTTTTCCCGTGAAGTTCAGCAGTTTCCCGAAAACCAGAGTGGTGACCATGCACTACTCTAAATCCTGATTCAATCCAGTGTGGTGAGCTGATGTGGTCCATGTGCCTTTAGTGACCAACCAGTGAGTTTCCAGTGCTGCACAATGACTTCACAACAGGCAGACATTGGTCAAAGCAGGATGAAGTGTCAGCACTCCAGCAAACTGTCAAATCCTTATCCAGCTCCAGCTGAGTCCAAGAACCTTGTCCAAGAATTAAGAGCTAACCACACGCATGAAGTCTCATTTGCATGCATGAATACAGGTCAACCATCACTGTATATGAAATAGAGATTTTGAGAAAACAAAGGTTATGCACAAATGATTTTCTTTCTGGCAAGAAAAACCTTCTTTCCTTCCAATGGGTGACTGAGTTTCCAACAATTGTGTTGCAGGCAAGGGGATTTCTTCAATTTGCTGTGCTCAAGGGTTGCTGGCATTTCTGTAGTCCTGAAAAATCCTCCTGGATGAGAAGAATCTTTGAGTCCTAAGGAGAAGTTAAGTCTGCAAGAGGGTATCTCTCCAGATCAGCACCCTTTTCCACAAGGCAATTCATGCACCCTTTGCTTGAAAATAGAAGCTGAGATAGAGGGAGCAAAGATGCAGACAATTGTCACTCAGGGTATCTGTTTCAGAATCAAATGTCAAAAATTTATTAAATATCCCTTTTTCTTTTGATGTTTGTCTTCTGCTAATGATGACTCGGGGATATATGGTATATAAAAGAGTTATTTTCTTATTGGAAGCTCTATAATTGCAACAAGGCCTCATTCTCCCATTACCTAGAATCTCAAACCAGTTTTGAAAGATATCCAGAAGAAAGTAGAATTGTTACTCCATGGCTTACCAGAAGTTGGGAACACATCATGTCATTGTGAAATCAGCTGTCTTCCTGTCATACTGCAGGACTCTAGAGAAAATATCTTACCTTTGAGAATCTCATGTGGGTTTTTTACAGGAATCAAAGTGTCACCTGGACCCCTGTCCATGGTTTGAAAGTGTAATAAAAGAAAATAAATGCTGTAGTCCTTTGAGACACCCATCTGACAACACAAATGGGCAGCATCAGTGCATTTTAAAAATTTAGTATAATCCTTATATTAGCATTATTTAGCATAATTTTCATATTAAAATATAGGGATTTAACAATCCTCCAAACAGCTAACCTGTCCAGGCGGAAGAGGAACCACATGAAACAAAAAAGGATGTGTATCAATACTCTGAGGAAAAAAAAAAAAAAAATCAGGTGGTCAGTCATTAACTAGTTGAATTAATTACACTTCCACTAAACAAAACCAGATCAGGCAGTATTTAGGCTGACATAGAGTGGTGTTCAATAAATGTACTCTCTGACCCCTGTGGCAGTCTGATGCATTCCTGCAAGCTGTTTATCCTGTAAAAAGCAGGAGTGTAGCTTGTTCTTAGGAACAAGCCCAGCAAAGATTAAAGGAGTAATTAAAGACCAAAACTTCATGTTATATACCGTAAAAACCTCTTAACAATGTTGGCTGTAGTGAAGTTTTGTATTATAAATAGACTGAAATGCTAGGTTGGCTGTCCAAGCACCCTGTTTTCAGATATATTGCTGAACTGAGAGTTTTCATTGGATAATTAGCTGTGGTAGAACAAATTTCTCCACCTTGGGTTGATTTAGTCTTTGGAGTCCCCATGTGAGTTTCTGAAAAGAAAGTATGCTATTAATTGCTCAACAGCCTGACTGGAGAATTGTAAGGAAACTACAAGTTAATACCCTTTAAGTGCATTTGAAAAACCTTCTGTGTAGGTAAGCTAAACAAGAGATCAACACACAGGGGGAAAAAAAAGGCATATTTGTACTGTGGTTCACTCATGCAGGACAGGCCACCACGCAAACAGTGTGACCTCAGGAGGAGAAGAAATGCATTTTCCCAGTTGTTGTGCTGCTAGCTGGCAGTTTGGGGGTAAAAAATGTATCTGCATTGTGCAAAGGCTCCCCAGTGTATGAAATAAAGTTTGTCTTTAGACCCTGTGGGTTATTGGGGTGGGGAAACACAAAGAAACATCTCACACCTGACCCCTATACTTGCCTTCCAGTGTTCAGATCAGTGAAGGCGCCGAACTCTGCTAACCAGGGAATTTCTCTGGCTTAACTATCAGGAAAACAAATAGTTTGTGAATTCCATGTAAAAATAGTCTAGGAAGACATGAGCAAGTACTTAAACTTTCCCACCAACTGTACAATTGTGCTTTTGTGGGCACAGGCACATAGTTGTGACATCATCTGCCCTGGTCTGTGTGCAGTCATGGTTTTCAGAGGAAACACACAGTGAGTGAGATTCACCAAGGGTGTGAAGCTTGGCATGGTCAGGGCCTTTGTTTGCAATCACTCAGAGTCATGAAAGGAGAGGGAAAGGGAATCTGTCTTTTATTACAAAGGCACTACTGGGGGCAGCTCTGCAATGTACAATAAATAATAATAATAGTACCAAAGTAAAAGTCTTCTATCTCACAGCCTGTTTGGTTTGTGAAACATTTAATTTAAGAATTTTCCTTTGTGCATGAATCTTTGAAAAGCCATTTTTAAAGTGAAATCTGACAGCATTCATTCATCTTTTCCAACTAAATTTTGCCATTTTGGGGCTACAAAGTGAAATTTTAAGGCTTTATTTTCAATGCCAGAGGAGGTCATGCCAGAGAAAAATAGGAACCTCTTTTGGCCCTAAGGTGTAGGGAAGAGAATATGCATAGTGTGTTTTGTGGGGAAAAAAAAAAAATAAAAGAAAATTCTAACACAAGTAGAAGCAAAGCCTTCTCTCTGTCACATATGGCACCAAGAAAAAGTAGTGATCTGGTAATTTGTGGATAAGCACTTTGTTTTCTAAATATGTGTCAGTAAGGAGATGGCAGGTGGTAAACAATTTCATCACTTTTTCTGTATCTCTCTTGTTTTGTTGTTGTTGTTACTATTACTATTACTATTACTATTACTATTACTATTACTATTACTATTACTATTACTATTACTATTACTATTACTATCTTTTCCTTCTCTGCCTTAATGAATGACCCTTATCTCAACACACAAATTGTACTTTTTTTTCCCCCACAACTCTCTCCTCCACCCCAATGAGAAGGAAGAAGACAGCAAGAACCTCTGTGGAGTTAACTGCCAGGCTAAACCACATCAGGAACTGCAATGACTTTATTCCCCAAAAATACATTCTGAATAAATCCCATCCTGGCTAGATGAAAATCATAATCCCAGCACAGGCTGGAGAAGAGAAGCTTCAGGGTGACCTAACTGTGCCCTTCCTGTACCTGCAGGGAGGTGACAAAAAAGATGGAGAGAGACTATTTACGAAGGCCTGGAGTGACAGGACAAGGGGGAACAGCTTCAAACTGAAAGGAAGCAGGTTTAGATTGGATATTAGGAAGAAATTCTTCTCTGTGAGGGTGGTGAGGCCCTGGCACAGGTTGCCCAGAGAAACTGTGGCTGCCCCATCCCTGGGAGTGTCCAAGGCCAGGCTGGATGAGGCTCTGAGCAGCCTGGGAGCGTGGAAGGTGTCCCTGCCCGTGGCAGGGCAATTGGAGCTGGATGATCTTTGAGATCCCTTCCAACCCAAATTATTCTATGATTCTGTGAAATGGCCAAGATGAGAGGAGGAAGTGAGGCCAACCTAAAAGTTCACCCAAGAGTTCATGTACTCATTTTCATATCTGCTCTGTGTATCCTTGTGGGAGGCATGTGACTGCGGGAGGGTAAAATAGCCTCTAGCAAGCACCCCAGCATGCCTCTTGTTCTGTAGAAAACTTGCCTGTACATCTATTTCTTTTGGCTTGAGGCTCTACAGCTCTGAAACTTCTTATGAAGAGGGGAAAAAAAAAGTAAAATAAGATAAAGAAAGTATCCCTAAGGGCCTCGTTCCATGATTTGAAAGCCAATTTTTAACAGTACACATAACTTTTAAGATTAGATGCCCCGAAGCAAAATAGAGTTCAGAAAGTTTGGGTTTTTTCCTCCACAGGAAATGTTTGGAAGTTCCATGAAATTGTGTGTGGGGACTGCTGGCAAGGGGTGGCAAGGGCAAGCCCCAAAATACTGAAGTGTAAAGCAGGAAATATTTTTTAAAAAATACATTGTTGGGCAGCTGCCTTGGAAGACAAACATATTTCAGGTCTGAAAGGTTAGAGTGTTTGTCCCACCGTTTTTAATCATGGAAAGGCTTCAGACAATTGACCCCTTGCAGTGATACTGTGCCTCATTTAGATCTCTTTTACAGCTGTTTGGGCCAAAGTGAGTCAATTCACTTAATGAAGCTCCTCCTGATTTACATCATGATAAGTAGACTGGGAAGCAATCAGAGAGAGTAATTCTGACAAAAGCAGTTTCACATGATATTCCATTAACCTACATTCACACAAAGATACTGTCCCCTTCTCTTCTCCCTTTAATTTCTATTATGTTCTGTTCTGATTCATGAGGCTGGAAGTTGGTTCATTCCTGTCTTCACACTTAAGATAAATAACATAACAGATGTGTCACTGTGAAGCCCTACATGGATCGCTATTTTTCTCCCACTGAATTGCCACTTGGAAACAATGTTGGATGACAGTTGTGGACATTGAAAATTGCTTGAAATGTGAGGGGAATTTTAAATTCTGAACTCAGTCCAGCCTTTAATAATGTGCCAGCCTTTGTCATCAGTTACTTAACAATAGATATGCATTCTACTAGAGAAAAATGCCCCGTGGTATTATCTCAATATACACAGGCTGTAAATTATCATATGGCACTACAGAACATGGCTACAACATGGGTCTTTGTAGTCTTTTGGGTTTTGTCTACTAGAGCCTTCTTTGGCTAATAAAACACAGTTTGGCACCCAGTGGTGAGGAGGAGGTCCAAGGCACCTTATTCATACAGTTCTTTGTGCTCAGAGATTTTATTTTTGGGATTTCTTTTTTGTTTAGTTGGTTGGTTTCTTTTTTAAATTTTGTTTGCTTGTTTACATGTTGTGGTTTTTTTAATGTATCTGTGTCATGGTTAAGTCTGGGCATCATGATTCCTTTGTGCTGGATTGCTGCAAAAATCTCCCAGTGCTCTTGTGGTTCTCAGTGGGGGTTTTCCTTGCATGTAAATATATGGCCAATGGGTCATTAGTGATAGGAAAAAGATAAAGAAACTGTGAGAAGTAGCATTGTCACTGAGACAGAGCTGGCTTGTGGCAAGCACTGCACATGGAAACAGAGCTTCTCCGTGTACTTGTATGAAAGGGACAAAAGAAAGGGGTGATATAAAAATTCAAGAGGAGTGGGAATACTTAAAAGCACATAGCAGAAGAAGTAATGCATCTGTTGAAAACAGTTATTTCAATGTTATTTCAAGAATAGCTACTTCCATAGGAGTATTTCACTATTCACCACTTGCAGAGAGTCGCTGTTGACAAACATACGTGCCCTTAAGTCCTCAGGTCCTTGGCAAAATGGATAAAAATTATTTTCAGGAACACACCAACCCCTTACAGGGGGAAATTTCACCATAATAAAAAAAAAAAAAAAATTACAAACACTTTATTTGATAGAAACCATTTTGAAAGATTTTGGAAGCTGTTCTGCACAAGGAAATTTATTTTTTACTTCAGTGAGAGAAGAAATGGCCGTTTACTGAAAGTAAATCAAACCTGGGTAAATATTTTTAGGCAGTACATTGCCTTATTCACACCACAGTTTCCTTAAAACATTGAAATAATGATTTTCTAATGTTCAACTTATATTTTATCATTTATGCTGCTTGATTACTTTTGGCATCTCTTTCAGTGAGAACAATGAGGAGGTCAGTCAATCTTATGTTTGTTTCTATTGATTGCCATTATTTATTCATTAGCTCATTTATTTGTGTCATGCTGGCAATATGCATGACACTATACAGATAAGAAAGCATTACAATCAACATACAAATGCAGAAAAGGAAGTTACAATTCAACATAAGCAACTTGACTAAGGACTGTCTTGCTAACTCCAGTAATTATAAAAATTCTAGGGTTTGGTGATTTTTTTCCATTCCTTTTCTGACTGACATCAGCTGGGGTTTCTGCACTGACACCAATATGACTTAGTGACAATCTGTGGGAAACTGGGGAGACTTATGGCTTAATGGGGCTATTATGAAAAAAAAAATTTTATATGCTTGAAAAGGGAAGCAACTACAGAATTCTCTTTGTCCCTTGAGGTCCAGGTAGGACAAGCAAGCAATACAATGAATGTAAAATTGCATAGAACTATGATAAATATTTAATATTGAGACACTGGGAGTACCTTAAAGTCCTGCTTGGCAGTCACCACTGTCATAGCTGGATCTTTAGGAAAAATTTCTTATTGTTTGCTCCAGTCATAGCACAAGATGTGACTAAGTGACATGACCTTGCCTTTAAACATTCTGGCAATAAGGCACTGTTTTCTTCTCTTTCAAACTTTTGAATTCCACCCCCCAACCCCCCCTCTATTTCTTCCTCTTTTTTCTCTCTCTCTTTTTAAATTAGTAACTTTCAACATATATTTCACATTTATAAGTGGACACTAAAGTCACAAGAGGACTGGATTCACAAACCTGGCCTTATGCAACTTTTCTGGATTCCACAGTCCATTGTTTAAGATATAATTTCCTCAGGGTGTTGGAAACTTAAATTCACATTCATACTTTCAAGCAAAGAGGAAATTTGAACTCCAATCTTCTTCTCAGATGATTACCCTGGTCATTTGAGCTAAGATAGAAAAGTAGAAATTTCTTTGGCACTTCTTTTTGAAATATTGTTGTGGCATCTGAATTCCTTCATGAGTCTGTAATCCCAGTTTGAAAATATTGTATTTAGTAATGTGTACTAGTACATTTCTAGTTGTCCTTCAATTCTGCTTCCCAACTGACTCAGTAGAACCCAAATATGTGAAAACTTTAAGCTGAAACACTGCCTTCAGGAAATAAATGCTTTCCTGAAGAGAAACTATTCACCATGCTACACTCCAGGCTCAATCCTGAAATGATTTATGTCTACACTTAATTTTGCACCAGGGGTAGCTGTGCTGAAGTCAGAGGGACTGCTCAGAGTTCAGAAAGTTAAGCACATACTAAAGATTTTGTGGGATTGAGCTGATGAAGAAGGATTCTGCCATTTACAGGCAGTACAAAGAGATGAGCTGTTTGAGAAGCAGCCACACAGTCCTCCAGCATCCCTTAGTCCAGCCATTAAACTACATCCTGCTGTGCTTATGAGGGCCATAGCAGAAATGGAATAGTCCTTAAAGAACCTGAAGTGCCTGAGATCGTTGTGGTTTCCAGTTGACTGGATTTATGCTGCAGCTGCTCTTCCCCTCCAGGTTACCCACCTGCATGCTCTGTGTCCAGCCTGGCACAGTGGAGAGAGCCCACACTGCTGGAGGGGCCCACCAGCTGATCCCTGGCAATTAGTGTTTGGGCTTTGTAGCCCAAAAGGACAAGTGCCCCCACTTCCATGGACTTCACAACCATCCCAAGATTTCTAGATGTCTTCCAAAGGGCATTAGTGACAAAATGCATGTGCTTATAGATCATAGGACTGCCATGATGGTGGAGGGTCTGGAGGAGAAGCCACACAAGGAGTGGCTGAGGGCTCTTGGTGTGCTCAGCCTGGAGAAGAGACTGAGAGGGGACCTCACTGTGGTCTTCAACATCTTTGTGAGGGGAAGATGAAGGGCAGCACCAAGCTGTTCCTCTCTGGTGACGAGTGGCACAGCCTGAGGGCACGGCTGGAGCTGTGCCAGGGAGGGTTAGGTTGGATACCAGGGAAAGGTTCTTCCCCCAGAGAGTGGTCAGGCACTGACCAGCCTCCCCAAGGACTGGGCATGGCCCCGAGGCTGCCAGAGCTCCAGGAGCATTTGGACAGTGCTCTGAGGCAGAGGGTGGGATTGTTGGTGTGTCTGTGCAGAGCCAGGAGTTGGACTCGGTGGCCCTTGTGGGTCCCTTCTGAATCAGGACATTCTGTGGTTACACAGGTGGCAGGAATATATGAAACAACTAAAAATTAATTTATTTCTGTTGCTCCTTAATCATGCAGGTTACTGTTATGTCACTTGTGACAGAAGAGCAGAAGGCCCAAATCAGGAAATAATTCCAGATTTCCTGATATCCCAGGAAATGCAATGCCTCCTGTTGTCTTTGGTTATGACCATCTTCAAACTCCTCTTCTGAGCACAAAAAAAGACCTGAAAAAAGTCTTAACAACACTTGGTATTTGCTTTTTCCATTCATTAATATCCAAATCAAAGTTATATGACTATTTCTCATTCAAGGAAATAATAAATACTTCCCTCTGTTGTGACTTTGGTCCTTGGGAAAAAAAAAAAAAAAAAAACAAAAAAAAAAAAAACAATGTTATTCAACAGTCAGGAAAAGGATCAACCTGGGTTAGGAAATGGTTACAGAGCTAAGGTAGATTAGCTTAGCTCTACAGTTCAGTTCTAAGGTAGATCAGATCTGCAGTTCAGCTACTTCCCCACCATCTATTTCCTCTGTGACTGCAGAAATCACCTGGATCCAGCTTCTCAGCCTTCTAAGGTTTCCCTTGAAATCTTGGGGATTTAACTACCAAGGTTGTCTTGAGGCTCTAGGCTATTATCTGTTTAAGATTTTGTTTCCAACAGATAAAAATATGGACAATATTTCTTCTATACTCTTTTGATCTGGCATCAGGTTAGAAGAGGGTACATTTAATGCATGTGAGAAACTTAGGGTAGGAAATAGTAAGAGCAATGGTAAAAAAATTATTTATATATTTGAAAAGATAGAACTGGTTGCATTTATTTACATAGAAACCTTTTTTAAAGCTAGCTGACAAAATATTGTTTGACCACTTGAAAATTAAAAATATGTTTAATAGTATGAATAAATTAGTACCTAGTGTTTGTTTCGTAATGTATTGTATCAAATGAGGGGCAAAGATGGAAATCCATAATATGAAATCAATTCCATTCAAAGCCAGTAAGCCCAAACAACATTAGGAGATTTGAATTATTTCACCCTGACCCCACCATCTTGTTTTTATTAGATAGAAATCAAACTGGGGCTTTATAGACTCTCTTGGGAATAAAGACAATTTGATGATTTTGCTTAGTAAACAGTAACACCTAGAAGTTTGGTTTCTGGCCAGTTCTTGTGTTTGGCAGGGATGCTGTTTTTCAGGGAGCACTGCTTGCAGACTGATTCATTATACACTTGGATTTCACAGATAAGAAATTCAATCAGTATGTTTCCCACAAAACCAGCTTTCTGTGCTTTGGTGATGAACCAGCTGATGGGACAGGGACCTCAGGGAAGGAGAATGAAGGAGAGAGCCCATTGCAAACAGATGTGTGTTTGCAGAAAGCATCTTTCATTTCTAAGTGGTGATTGCATTGGTTTATCTCAAAGCAGTTACTTAATGCTTGGTACAAGCACAATATCTTTAGAGTGACTAATGCACCCCTAACAAAAAGTACAATGCAGAGGAATGTTAGATCTGTTTTTCTAAAATATATCTGTAGTAAATCCAGTGAAAATGTTGTAGTAATGTTACCCTAGCAATGAATGTGTAACCCAAGAGGAGGGTTTACTGACTGTAGACTTGCACTGAAGTGTCCTCAAAATACCCAGCTTTGAATACAGAGAACGGGTAATGGAATCTCTACAAAAAGGCTCTGCAGGTTCTCCTCCTGCAGTTCTAAATAATTTTTTTCTTGATTTGCTGATTTCAATTATTGTGTGCATTGCCTTTAGCTTCTTATTAGTAGTCACAGTCCACCTGATGTACAACTGCATCTCAGGAGCTGAGCACTCTCTCTACAAGCTCTCTCATTTGCTTATGTGCTTATAAATATATAAATGCTTTTTAAAAAATGTTGGGAGTTTTTCTTCTGCATTCATTGCAAGGGAACACAAAATACATGAAAAAGCACAAAAAGGAGCTTCAGGCATCTCTGAAATTCAGTCTTTTCTTCCCAGGAGAACTGGTGGGTGTGTTGATATGCTGTGCAAATAAGAGCATATAAGGATCAGTATGGGACTTCCAGAAATGCATGGTGCTCTGTATTGCTGGAAAAATCTCTGGAACTTTTGGTCACGCTACTGGCAGTGAAATCCCACAAGTCCTCAAGTCCACGATGAAACTTTTGGCTAAAACCCTTTTAAGTCTACCTATTTCAGTTCCCGTTTAGAGAGATCAGCTGCCATTTGGAGCCTTCAAATAAATGATGATATGCAAACATAACCTTTACAAATTACAGTTATTAATCATCCTTCGTCCATCCCATGGCCTTTAAAACCCTTGTGGGCAGAGAACCATTACTCAGAATCTCAACGTGAAGGGCTGTGCACAGCAGTAGCTCTCTCCTGGAGAGGCTGTGCAGCCATGCAGCCACGTGTCCCTCATGTCCTGTAATCTCCCTGTCCTACAACAACCAGAGCTAGCCAGGACACTCTGACACCTCTGCCTACTCACCTGCCTCAACTACACTGCAGTAAAACCACACGCTCAATTGCACACTGATGGTGGCTGTATTGTGTGTTGAAATCATGGAAGAGTTTGGGTTAGAATGGACCTTTAAAGGCCATCTAGTCCAACTGACTGCCATGGGCAGGGACACCCTACACTAGACCAGGTTGCTCAGAGTCCCATCCAACCTGACCCTGAAGCCCTGTGTAGCCTGACCTTGAGATGCAATGTCCTTTGAAGCAAAGCTTTAATCAGCTCATTCTCCTTAAGCTTCTCAAAATTAAGAAATACATGTTTGGCATTGCAATATCAAGTGTTTGGTGTTGTCCTCAATAACAGGATCGGGAACCTGGTTCCCAGCCCAGAAACACATTTAGACCAGAATAAACAGTCCAATATGTGATAGATATCTAATGAGTACAGTCAGGGAGAAAAATAGCTACCTAAAGATGTGGTCAGTGGCAAAAGAAACGGGTACTCAATAAATACTGAATGTCCTTTTACCAGAGTCTGCCCCTTGCCATCAGAGAGGCCAAACCCCCCTTGTTTTTTGCACCAAAGGTGAGGTAAGATGAATCCTGGCTTCATTGTCAATGTGTGGGAATTACAGAAGACACCAAACAGGCCACGAGACAAATAGTAGGAAACATGAGGATAAGTCGTAAAGATGAGTGATCAATGCAGGTGTGGGAAGCCTTAGTGGGAAAGGGATTGTAGGTCTTCTTCCTTCCCCATTGCCTCATGATTTATGCATTTTTATAGTAAAACTGAATCCTGTATATAGTAAAATCCCGTATCTAGATCAGACACATTTCTATGTGAAAAACAGCATGTTGAAACGCTGGAATTACAGAAGAAAGTCACTCAATTACTTAAGAGCTGGCAAAAACGCCTCCTACTCAGAGACTTTGGGGACACAAACTGCTTAATTTTTCAAAGAGACTATGTGGAGTTAATTGTATACTTCCGAAAGAAAAAAAAATACCAAAACTCTTAAAAAGCAACGAGAAAGGTTTAACAAGCCTAGAAGCTGAAGCCTGGCAAAATCAAATGAGAAATCAGGCACAGAATTTGTGGTTGGCAGGGGTTTTCTGTGTTTATTTGGGGGAGGGTATGGGGTAGGGTTTTTTAGCTCATTTGCTTGTTTATTTCCTGGGGTTTTTTTTCAGCCAGGAAAGTCAATCCAGAACTGACTCCATCATCAGCTCAGCTTAGACTACAGGCAGACATGCTCATCAAACACAAATTATTCACTAAGCCAAACACCAGTTCCACGGCTTGGCTCAGTTATCTCATAGAAGTGCATGGTGAGATCTGTGGAAGTGCCTGGTGGAGGTCTGTGACTTTCTGCTGGCTCCTGCAGCCAACCTCTGGCTTTTCCAGGAGCTCTTTTCTATCTGGGATGGCCCTGGCAAGATCCCAATCCGATGAATTGGAGCAAGTGTTTTTAGAGATAGATATGCTGGATATATAGTACCTGAGGGAATCTTCTGAGACTTGGGAAATCTTTGACCAGAAATTGAGGAACCAAAGGATTAGGTCAAGATCCTGGGAGTGGCAGGGAGGGAAGTCTAAAAGAAAGGCAGGAAAATTCTACAGAAATCAAGAAAAGTGGAAGGTGGAAGTTGAAGAGGAGTGGTGGTAAATGTAGGAGCAATACTTAGGGGGTGATGCTGGAGAGTGAGACTGGAACAAAGAGCTGGAGAGAAGGAAAATCCAAGAAAATAATTTTGCAAACTATGCTGGAGTCACTGGCCCCTGCAGTGGGGTAATTCAAGGCCAGGCATACATTATAGCTGGGGAAGTTAATAATGGTGATAAAGCCATAATTCCTGCAGGAACTGGAAGTGGTGCACAGGAAGTTATTTTCAATTTGGTGAATATGTGAGACTTTTGATAGCTATTAGGAGGATAATTAGGGGTGAAATGAACATTAGATCAATGTTTGCAAGCTAAGCTGTATGTGTGTGTATGAACAAGCATGTCTGTTTTTTGCTTTCACCAAAAACAGGACAAAACTTTCCCCAGAAAGTCATATTTTTTTCCTTGCAGAAGCCCCATTTTGTCTCATTTTCTGCACTAAATCCACATTATTTCCCTTTCAAAGCACTTTTCTTATTTCCCTCAATTCCTCATGGCTACATTTCTGTAGGAAGGGAGCTCTGCTACATGACAAAGGGAGACTGGGTCACACTGGCAAGCTGAAATCTTCGGGGTAAATCACTTACTGATGCAAATCAGAAACGTCTCAGGTCCAGATTGGAGTAAAGAGGGGCTTGGAGGCAAGAAACCACACATATGTATGAATCTGCTTAAAACCAGCTGTGGTTATAGTGCAGTTCTGAATAGAGTTGTCTTTTACTGGGGAATTGTTTATTAATAATGACCCTGGGCTCACCGAGTTTTCAAAATCCTCTTTCAGAGAGAACAGTCATCTGCTGCATACATTTCACTACTACCTCCTCACAGCGTGGATTTAAAAGAAAGCACCTTATTATAACAAGGAGAGAAACTGGGTAGCACAGAGGTGCTTGGCTAAATGGAGCAGCTGCTTTTGGCCTCAATAGATGCTCGGTGTAAATAAGCCATCTGTAAATGGCAGATTTTCAACTGGGTTCAGAGCCAATGCAATAAGGCAAGAGAAGAACAAAACTAACCAGGTAATTAAAAAAAATATTTTTTTTTTAAATAGCAGGGAGGGGAGACACAGTGGTGGACTGCATAATACCACCAAATAAACCAGAACTCTCCTCCTGGGTGTTGTTCTGAGCAGGGCGGGGATCCTTTCTCCCCCCTTCCCAAACTGAAGGCCTAAAGAAGACGTCGGTGCTGTCAGGGCCTGATGAACTGCTTCCAAGCCACAGGGCAGGGCTTCACGCTGCCTTCACACGGGGAAAGTTTTCTGCGCTTGTCTGTGCAGCAGCACACATTCTCTCAGATTAATTCCAGCTGTGCAGTGCCTCGCTGGCAGGGTCGCTGTGTATTAGTAATGCTATCTGATTTGAGCAAATGGTCTCCCCTCACACGTCTCGCTCTCTTACCAGTGCTTTCTCTCACATGCACATAGTTACACAAACCTTGATTATCTTCTTTTTTCTTCCCCACGCCTTTTTTTTTTAACAAAATGATCTGATTTTTTTTTTTCTCCCCCTAACCACTTTAACACACGCCTCTACTCCTCATTAACACAACGTCCTCACTAGCTTCACCTGGAAATAGCACCAGAGAAACCTGTGCTGACAGCTTTGTCATTTACAGGCAGGAGACTGCAAGCACCACCCTGATGGTGTAAATTAGGAGTAACTCCAGCATCGGGGGCCCTTCTCTGTGTGAATCCAGATAGGATGAGAATTGTGCTGACAGCACATAGTTGCAAAGCTTAAGGATGCCTAGCCCTGATTCTTAATTTTCCAACCTGTTCATCCCAACCATCCACTTACACAGAGCTGATATCCTTAAACATCTACATTTTTTCATTTCTTAGCCATGTCATTTTTGCAGCTTGCTTCTTATCACAGACTTATCTTCTGCAGTGGTGGCACTTAGTGGGTCATTTCATTTCCATGACACACACCCAACAGCTCTGAGACAGTCTTCCTCCAAGAATATTTCAAATACTTATTGCATCTGCCATACACAAACATATATGTAAGTGTAGCACTTGGCAACACATTGTAAGAACTTACATGTTAAAACTGAGGTACACATTTGTGGTGTCTTGCCACAAAGTTTTTCCTTGGTTTGCCAGAGAGCTTTGCAGCTTTCTTCTTTTCTGAGCATTTTATCAATCTGCAAGCCAGAAAATGTTTGTCTATATCAACAGAAATATGATAATATTCAGCAGAAATGTAGTAAAATTCCAAGCCATTAATTTTGCATGTTATAGAACCATCTTCCAGCAAAAATTGTAGAATCCTAGAATGGTTTGGGCTGGAAGGGATTTAACATTCATTTTGTTCCAGCTCTCTGCCATGGACAGGGACACCTTTCGGTAAATCAGGTTGCTCAATGCCCCACCCGTGCTGGCCTTGAATGAACATGGATCTAAGTCTTAAAAATATGTGAGTCAGCACTCACCATTTCATTTATTTTGTTCTTGTTTACTTGCTCTTCCAGCATTCTCAATTTCTTCCCTTCCTAAAACTGCCAAAAAGCCGTTAAAATGTATATTTGAAACCAATTGAGAAATAAGGTTGAAAAACTGAGAAAAATAATTGTGACACCCTGTTTCTATGTCCTGGTACTTCATTTTACCAGGCCTGGGGAAATTTGCTACCACAATATTTAGGAATGATCACGGGAAAACCAGTTCAGTGTGGATCCTCAAAGACTTTCAGAAATCCTCTCACAGTCAGCCTTCCAGTTGTTGGCCTCTTTGTGTCCCAGTTTTCCATGTAAAATGGGAATTGCTGTACAAAAATTGTGATTGTTGTGTTAAAATGGGGATTGCTGTATTGTCCTTCCTTGCAACTGAACCTTCCAGAACTTCACTGTTGTAAGGCTGCACCAGGAGCTCTACATCATTAGTTTTGGAGGATTTATGAATCAGGTTAATCTGTGCTGATTTACAAGCTCTCTTACAGACCAGAGCCAGCGGCTGTGAGGCTGCACACCTCCACCCTGCTCTGTGGAATCACAGAACCATTAAGGTTGGAAAACAACTCTTAGATCACCAAGTTCAGCCATCAGCTCAGCACCGTTCTCACCATTAACCGTGTTCTCCAGTGGCCTATTCACATATTTTGTTTAACTCTTGCAGATATGGTGGCTTCACCATGTCCCTGGACAACTTTCCTAATGCCTCATCTGAACCTTCCCTGGTGAAACTTGAGGGCATTTCCCATGTGTGGGGTCTTTACTACATCTGATTTCAGCAGATACTGTGTTGGAATAAAGGTAGATAGAAACAATGTGCTTCTGCTGCTGAGAGTTGTGGGCAGCTGTGTGGTTCAAAAATGCTTTAAGTATGTCCTAACTTTTGAAATAAATGTATCAGACTTAAAAACTGACTCTGAATTTGCATAGTAGCAGCAAAATGCTCAGGGAAAGAGAAATATCAAGTCATAATTGTTGTGTAATTTACCTGCCTCCTGCAAGGTCCTTCTGAAACTCAGTTTGGAGTCAACACAGCTTTGGACCATGCTGAGAAATCTTATCATACTGCAAGGGAATACAATAGAGGTGGTGGGGCTTTTGTGGGGGTTCCTGTGGCTCACATATCTGTGACTTGACAGCCATGTGGTTCTGGTTAACGTTTTGGAGAGCTGTCCAAAGTGGAAAAATGCTATAAAAACAGAGAATGTTGCTGAAAATGTGCCCAGCTATTCTATCTTGTCTGTGTGACTGCTCTGGGGGGCTGATCTCTCATTGTTTTGGAGCGCACATCTTTCCTTGGGGAAGTCAGTCTGCACATTTTATATCTGCTGCTGGATGGGGAGCTGCAACACATCTGCTCTTTGCAGAGGTTTCTCAGGTGTTGTGTTTTGAAGAAACTGTTTGCCCACCCAGTCCATGCAGTCCAGTGTGTCAACCCTAGCTTCTTGTCTTGGTTTTTAACTTTCATATCTCCATGTATTTTAATTTTCATCTCACAGTATTAATCCCTTTTCCTCATAGGTCTGAGCTATATTAGTAAGTTAGGAATGTCCATTGGCAAAATATCCACCTGCCTTTTTATCCAAATTTGCCACTGAGACCATGCTGAGTGCCTGGGCATTGGTCATGTTCAGTAATATGCAAAATTAATATATCAATAGTTCTTTGCCTTCTTTGGAGCACATTAAAATGCTGTCCTGTTATTTCATTCCACAAGCATCCTTGACAATCATTTCTAAAGTAGATAAGAGAGTCTCTTGGGAATGGTGTCCTTTGGTTTCATTTCCAAATGAAACAGCTTTTGAGGAAATCAGAGCTAGAGAACTATGTGCTTATAGTAAAGGCCAATGTACCTTAGTTCAGAAATGTGTTTAGGACAAAGCAATGGCATAGGGGAAAAAAAAAAAATAAAAGCAAATATACAACCCTGCAGTGGGTGAAAAAAAAAAAAAGAAAAATAGGTTTCTGGTATAAGGTTATTGAGTGCAAAAAGAGTGAGGTTGAACTTCCGCAAGATGGCAGGAGTAAAAACATTGATAAAAGTAGTAGCAAAATAAAGTGTTCCAATTTAGTGACACTAGTTTTCCAGAAATAATTTAGAAGACTATGAGAGAAGGAAGCACAAAGAGAACTAAAGGTGAAGAGTAAAGATAAGAATGATTCATAAATTGAAGATGATATTTTTATCCCTTCTGCTGCTAAGAAATAATGCGCAATGTAACAAGTACTTTTTCAAGGGCACTGGAGGAGTGCTGCACTTTAGATATTGGAAATAGAAAAGCCAAGAAGAATATGTCCAAAATCCTTGAAGGTGTGGGGTAATAGTATTTTATTTCCTTAGTAATTGCCATGTATTAGAGCCTGAATTGACTCTGAAGAACGTGTTCTTGTAAAGACGAACAAAAGATTAAATGGAAGTAATCTACAAAAATGGACTGAAGAGAAGTTTGCTCATAACCGTAGGAAAGGGGAAATGAAAATAGGAGCCACGTAAGAACATATCTCCTACCTTCATTTTCTCTAACCAGGCTCTGAGCACTTTAACCTCTTTTCTAGATAAGACACCATTGTGAAAGGCAATATAAAGGTTGTTGAAGGCAGTAATGAAATGCTAGACAAGGTGTTTCAGAGAGAAGATTTATTATTTCTATATTTGTTATAAGTGTACATCTTGAACAGATCTTCGCAGAATGACAGAGAGATAAAATTGGCAGTTTCTTGGTCTTGAGATTAAATGGTTTAAATCTTTGCAGAAGTGTTGACTACAGAATTACTTTTGCAGGACGTTAGAGGAGAATCAGTGTTCTTGTACTCAATGGCTTGGGTTAAGGGCTCAGCTTCCAAGATTTAGTCCATACCTACCTTGTGCATTGGTGTTGACTTGCCCAGAGGACTCCACTTTTTCTGGTTTGTCTTCTGTTATGTCCAACAAGTTGTCCATGTCACCTCTCAGATTTTTGACATTTCAGGGCTTGTCTTTTCACCATACTGTGAGCAAACAAAACTGCCTCTGACACATAAAACCAAGGAGCATAATTTTATTAATTAAATAATACAATTCATGTATCATCTCAAATTGAAACCATATTCTCCTGCTTTTTAATTTTTAGAACTCTAAAATAAGGCTTGGGAGAATGAAATGTTCCAGGTAGGAAAGAGCAGGGATAGCTTTTCAAAGGCACAGTCACCCTTCACTCCTCCTAAGCAAGTGGGAGCAAAACATTTTCAAGACCAGGCAGTACAAGACCTGTGATGGCTCCACAGATAATGTCCCAGGATCAGAATCAGAAGGTAGAAGACCTGTATCACTTTGTGTTTTCCCATTAACTGGTATACTCTGACTCACCAAATCTCACAGAGACCTGACTTACTCTAGAAAGGCTCTTTTTCCTTACAGAATTAATTTCATAGAAATAAAACACATATTTTTTTCTTAAACTAGCCATGCAAACTTGAGCATATTGGTTTGATCACAAAATGCTAGTGTAGGGCCAAATCCTCCCCTTCCTTAAGAATTTAAACAATAATGTGCAAATTGGCCCTTGGCAACTTCTTTCTCTTGAGTATGTGAGCTGTAACCTTGATGGCAGCATATTCTGTGTTTTCTCACAATACAATTTTCATTTTTTTTTTTTCCCCAAGTACAGAAATCTTACTAACAGTGATGGTGAAACACAAATTCTTGGCATGCTTATCAAGAGAGAATTAAAAAAGAGTTATTGAGAAGTGTTGGTGAAGTGTTTGAAAAAATTGGCCATGGAATTACAATGTCTTGCTGTGTTACAGATAGGGTTTGGGATTTAAGGTTTTTTTGAATACTAATAAACAGGTCCGGGAACACTGCAAGCTGGGTACCATTGCCTGAGAAATCTGTTTTATTTGTGAGAAAATAAGTATAATTCCACTTAAATTGCTCATGATTGATGAAGATGTAATGAAATTTAACAAAAGGCACAAATCAGGAAACAAGGAAAAGAAACCCATTCTCCACCTTGCTGATGAACAGATGAATGTCTTCTATTTTGAGGAATACTTTTCATGATCTAAAATATGGGTGACATCTAAAATATGGGTTTGAGATATGTATTAAAAAGTGGTGTGAAATAGCTTATAGGACATCTGAAAAAAAAAAGGCATAATGTGGAGAGGTTAACACATAAAAATATATAAAAATACAATTATATAATGCATATGGGAAAAAAACTTCAGTGTTTGCTGTTCATTATTCAATGTGCATGCAGTGATGTCATAAAATGTTTTATATCATGTAATGTTTCATAATGTTATCATATAATGTATCATAAAATGTTTAAGGCATCAAAATTCATATTAAAACATGTAGTTCTGTCCTGTGAGTGATGTGAAGCAGGAGAATGAACTTGACAGATAAAGCAGCAATAGAGTGGAAGCCATCTGGTACAGAGGAAAATACAATGTTAAATAATCAGAGATGTATATGTGTTGTGGTGACCCAAAGAGAAGTATCTATTCAAACCAGATTTTAACAAGTTTCTGAAAAGTTAAGGACATTTCCTGAAGATTGGTTGGCTGCTAGTGAAATCCCTGCATTTGAACAGATGAGAAGAGATGACTCAGTAAACTGATAGTCAGATGTCAGTCTAACCAAACTACAGGAACATTTAATTCAGGACTCAGTCAAAAAATAATTAGTGGCTGAAAATATAACCAACACTGGTCAACATGTTTATATGGAAGTAGGTATAGACAAACAAATGTCTTTTTTTTTTGACAGTGTTGCAGGTCTGGTTAATCAAAAAATGGTTTTGACATAATATACTTGAATTTCTCCAATGAATTCGATTTAGTACCACATGACTTTTAGATTAAAAACTGGCACAGTATATTGAATTAACAGGGCACACATTAGATGGATTAAAACTCTGCCTGACAGGTCTTGAAACAGAGTTTTTAATGTGTAGAAATCCATGAGTTGAGTTGCTGCTAGTCCAGTCTTCAAGGTATTAGGGTCTTAATCCAGCTCACTTCAGCATTTCTATCAATGAGATAAATCTTTACCAGTAAAATCTGAAAATGCCACAATGGTTTTAAGTAGACCAGTAATGAGTGCAGTAATGAGTGAAATGCCTAACCAGAGGTTCAACATCTATTAGAGTAAGTTCATAAACAAAGCAAAATGTGCAACACCCATCAACAGAAACTATGGATGAAATTTATAAGATAGAAAGCAGTGAAAAAGACAAGCAAGAGGAAATTAATCTCAAAAGTAGGAAATATAAGACAATGACTGTCCCAATATGGGATTTAGGATCAATATTTGAATAAATATGGTCTCAGAAAATATCAAGAAGGAAATGTCATGGAAAATATGCAATATTGTCACTGTTATAATTATAGGATTGTTTTTAAAAGAAATGTTTTCCAACTTTTCCGACAAAATGACACTTGTAAGGAAAATTGGCAATTTCTTCTTCAAAAAATGTCAATACAAAATATTAGATATTTCCAAATGTTCTTTCAGCTCTCTGGCCACAAAATTTATGTTGATTTCGACCACACTTCATGAATAACTCACATCCCTCAGGAGTCATATTTTCTTGATGGGTTTGTTGGGATTTTTTTCCTAACGAATGTAGCCATTCAAAAAACACTCATTCATCTCTGATCATTACTCAACATTGTTAGAAAAGCTATGAAATTTCTTGTGGCTTCTTGAAATAAAATGGAGTAAGAAAAGGAAAGCAGATGGAGGGCAAGAATTATCTATTTCTGTTTGGGGAAAAAAGCCTTTCCATGGGATTTTAATAGTGTGTGTAGCTAGTGACATTTGGGGAAATTACATAGCAGTAGAACAGGCAGAAATGGGTATTTTAATTTTCAAGACCCAATTTATAAGAATGCTCAAGAGTTAAGAGAAATTCAAACTTGAAATTACACCCAATTTTCTACTAGTGGCAGTTGCAGCATATTGTATGTGTTCATCAGCCAACACAGCAGATTTCCTGTTATTTGGAATCCTTAAGGTATCTCTCTAAAAATTGTTTGGTTTAATCTACCTTCAGGAAAAAGAAATTCAGACAACACACCTTCCAACACACCTTGATGATCAAATAGATCAACATTATCTGTCTTTTCATGCACAGAAGCTAGAAAATGAAGTCAAATCAAGCTAAAAAAATCTCACCATTAAAAAATAAAGAAAATTGTTAAAAAAAACCTCTCAGAATTAATGGACCTTTTGTAAAAGGATTTGAATTTAAACTTTCATGATTATACTCTAAGGTCATGCTCCGATAATTTAGAATGCTTTAGATTTCTTCTAAAAGAAAAAATAGAGTAACTCCCGGCTCAACCTCTGAAACTCCCTCTAGAGATCAGTGATGTTCAGTTACTATTTCTCTCCCTGCAGCTGGGGCAAAACCCCTCTTTCTGCCTGTAAATGCTCTGACCTCCCCCTGTAAATGCTGGTCTGATGTCACGAGGTTCCCCCTACCCTCAGTACACTCTTTCATAATTGTTTTATTTCTGGACAGTCTTCATGTTTAATTCTAAGTTCTTTTTCTAAAGGTACCCCTGAGCACAGGCAATGTACATAGAATTTGGTTGTATAATTACACATGCATGCAGTTTTATATATTTCACCTAATCTGGATCCCAACAAGGATATGTTGGTGGGGGATGTGAAGTTCAAAGACAGCCTGGGTGACATCCTGGGCTGATCCCCCAGCGTGGGCAGCAGGGCAGGGGGGATTCTGCCCCTGTGCCCCTGTGCTCAGGTGAGAGCCCACCTGCAGAGCTGCCTCCAGCCCTGGCTCCAGCAGCACAAGGACGTGGAGCTGCTGGAGTGAATCCAGAGGAGGCCACGGAGTTGATCAGAGGGATGAGCAGCTCTGCTGAGAGGAAAGGCTGAGAGAATTGGGATTGTTCAGCCTGCAAAAGAGGTGGCTTTGGGGTGATCTAAATGTGGCCTTCCAGTGCCTGAAGGAAGCCTGCAAGGAAGGTAGAGAGAGACTATTTACAAGGACCTGGTGTGACAGGACAAGGAGGAATGGCTTCAAACTGACAGGGAGTAGGTTTAGACTGTATATGGAGAATAATGAGTTTCTAAGCCACTATCCATCATATCTGAGTAGTTGTAGAGGTGATGTCGTGAAGTCTTCACTGACTGGAGAAGGGAAAACATAACCCTCTTTGTTAAAAAGGGAAAAGACCCAAGGGTGTTGGGAAGACCCAAGGAACTGCAGACCAGTCAGTCTCACCTATGTGTCTGGCAGGACCATGGGGCAGTTTTTTCTGGAAACTGTGCTAAGGCACATGGAACATAAGGAGGTGACAGGTGCCAGCCAACGATGATCCACTAAGGGCAGATTGTGCCTGGCACATTCAGAGGCCTTCTCTGTTGGGGCTGCAGTGTTAGCGGATGATGGAAGGGCATCTGACTTCATCAGCTTGGGCTTGTGCACAGCATTTGACTCTATCCCACATGAAATCCCTGTGTCTAAACTTGAGAGACATGGATTTGACAGATGACTCAAGTGCATAAGGAACTGGATGGATGGTCTCACTTGGAGAGTTGAAGTCAACAACTTGATGTCCAAGAGGAGGCCAGTAGTCAGTGGCATTCTCAAGGGCTGGGACTGGGACTGGTGCTGTTGGACAGCTCTGTTGGTGACAGGGGCAGTGGGGTTAATGCACCCTCAGCATGATTGTCAACAGCAAGCTGTGTGGTGAGGTCACACTCTGGAGAGAAAGGATCCAGAGGGACATGGACTGGATGGAGAGGTAAGAATGTGCAAACCTCACGAAGTTCAGCAAGGCTGAGGGCAAAGTGCTCCTGATTTGGGGCAATGCCCAGCACAGGCTGAGCAGGGAATGGGTTGAGAACAACAACGGGGAGAAGAACTTGAGGATGTTGGCTGATGTAAAGCTGAACATGAGCCAGCCATGTGCCCTTGCAGCCCAGAAAATCTCTGTGTGCTTGGCTGCATCCCCAGCAGTGTGGGTAGAAGGGCAAGGGAGCATCCCGGCCTAGTGGAAGGTGTACCTGCCCATGCCAGTGGGATTGGAATGAGAGGATCTCTAAGATGCCTTTCAACCAAAACCATTCCATGATTCCCTGTTTCTGTGTGGCTCATTATGTCACAATCTCTTGTGTCTGACATATTAATTTATCCTCTAGCTCCATAACGCAGCAACTGATCCACTGAAACATGGCAAATCATTTTTTTCATCTATTTCTTTAAATATGAAACATTGCAACGTAGAAGTATTTGGACAGGTTGCAATAGTCTATTTTGATATTCTTTAAAATCTAAGTGATACTGCTACTGTCTGAAAATATGTTGTGAATACTTGGCAGGTACTTTTTTCCTCCTTTTCCCCATTGTATACATGGTGAGTTGTGGACTTGGAAGATGACATTTTTGACAGATAAAACTCCCATCAGACTCCATGCCTTGTATTAATTCATAGTGATATTTTGATACAAATGTTTAAAGAAAGAGTATGTGTGAAAGAATTTTTGACCATAAACATCAGACAAAATTCAAATGACAATCACTCAAATCTTAATTCAGTGTAGATACAAATATCTATTTAATCCCATGTTGACTTAGTAAACCAGAGAAGCAAGGTACTTTTCTGCCCTATCCCTGTTTTCATACTGCTAGATATAATACAGTGTTTTGGTGAAAATCAACACCATTTTTCAAAAATTGTGTGTATATTAGGTTGCCTAAGAGAGGCTGTGAATGCCCCATCCCTGGAAGTGTCCAAGGCCAGGTTGGCTGGGGCTTGAAGAAACCTGGTCTAGTGGAAGGTGTCCCTGCCCAGGGAAACTGGATGACCTTTGAGGCTCCTTCCAGCTCAAACCATTCTGTGATTCCATATCAGCCATTTCCAGCTCTTCCTTTCCCAAGGCACTTTATATTGTTCTTTGGTTGTTGGCAGCTTGGTTGGCCCACCTGCCAAACAAAACGTGGAGCACCAAGACAGAGGCAAACTGTTGAATATAAAGGGTTCCTAAAACATCTACAGAAAAGATTAAACCTTTGAAAGTTCTTGAGGAAGTTTGAATATTAAGAGCAGGAGTTGATAGGAGGTTTTTCTTCTTTTTCTTCCCAAACCCGGGAGAGACAGTTTCATGATATATGAAGCTGTTTCACACCTGTAGTGCAAAGGCTGTTTTCTTCCACTGATTCCATCTTAGAATCTACTGCTGCTTTCTGAGGCAGGATTTTGATGCTGTCACAGCTGTCTGTTCAGTGGTGGTCCTGGTGGTTTCCACTGTAAATGACATTATTTATTGAAATATGAATTAAATGTCCAGTTCATGAGAAGCTCATGTTGCCTGGGTCTGTCCTTACAAGAGAACAAACCATTCAGCTATGGATGGGCATATTCCCTGATCCTTCTCTCCCAGACAGTTTCCAACACACTTTCTCTGTTGGCTGCATTTCACAGGAACAGCAGAAGTGCCCACTCTTGGATTTTTTTGAGTTACAGTGAAAACTTCTGCTCATAACTAGGCATTCCCTCAATGTTTTCCATTACCAGTGCAGTGGAATAGCCAAAGTTGCTTTGTCTCTGTTTTAGCCAGTTTCATGTTCGGTTCTTGTTTATAACTTGTTTGGTTTGGTCTTGTTCTGTTTTGTTTATAACTTCCTATCCAACAATCTCACTCTTTCCTTTTATACTGTGACCACCAAGTTGATCTTCTTCAGCTTTACAACAGACTTCTAATCTCAAAAATTCACTTTATTTTGTGTTCTGAGGTGAACCGGTGCAGTGCATAAGAGGTTAAGACAAGGATGAGCTAAAGGTTACTGTAAGTCTGCTCTGGCTACTGGAGTTAGCTGAAATTCATCCTTTCAATGCAAAAGGTGATTAAAAAAAAATAAATTTCACCTTTAATTACTCCAGAGACCAGAGTCTGTATTAGTCAGGGAAGAACATTTCCCACTCAAATCAATAAATGGTTTTGAGAGGTGAGAAAAACATACCCAGCAGCCAGTCTATCCTGTTTATGATAACTAGGATGTGTCTGTACCTCTGTATTAATATTGCTCTGTGGTTTTTCAGTTTCTTTTTGTTCGTTCCTCAGCAAGGACAAGGATCATCTCATGGTACCATGTGTGCTGTGTTACATAATGATGATTCACCCCCCAGAGGTAGCATAGGGTTGGAAATGATGAAAAGGCTATGCCAAGTTAACAAACACTCTGCACACATTAAAATGCAGCTGTGAGTTTCCACATAGATATCTAGGGGGAAAAAAAAAAAAAAAAAAGAGAGAGAGAGAGAGAGAGATACATGTTGATTTATTTAACAGGTTGTCCAGCCTATGTGTAAAATCTTTGTGACAGCAGAGTACATCTTGACATCCTGCAGCTATCCCTCAGCTTACTCATCTCCTACTGGGAAATGCACTGTCCTTGTTCACTGCCACCTCCTCTCTGCACAGATATACATTTGCAAGTTGTCTTCCTTTTGTAAAAAATAAACAAATAAATAAATCAGGCATGAAAGCCTTTTCAGGTTTATTCCTTTAATTTATAACAATATGTTCTTCCTTTGCACATGTTCTGAGGTGCTTTCTCTGCTTTAAGCATCATAGCAGCTATAAGCAAGCAGTCAAAATCTGAAGTATCTTTTTCTGATAATGGGTTTCTTTGCTGGTTAAATAAGGGTGTTGCAGGCTGTAAACACAGTACAGACAAAATAATGTTTCCTGCTTCTTAAAGGGTCTTCTCATGGCAAATAAGGTAACCCTGGCCAAACTCATCTGGTTTGCTTCACATGATGAAGAGAAAGACAATGGCAGTTAAGAAGTCAGGTGTTACCATCAGAGGGATATCTTCAGATATGCTGAGGGTTTTGTTAAAAAAATTATTTCATTCAAAATAAGATTAGAAGAAAAGAATGAAAGGGAATTTCATCCAGATGGAAATGTGTTTTTTAATTGATTCTGTTTATGACAATATTTTCCTAGTTTTCGTCAGCTTTTGTCATCTGTTTAGTTTATTTGTTGTCTGACAACCTTTGAAATAAGATGTTTGCACAAATGTGAAAACTTTCCATTGCCTGTTTTCCATGTCATTCAAAAATTATTAAAAAAGAAAACAAAAGAAAGAAAGTAAGAGTTATGTGATGTAGATGTTTTCATAGTCCTTAAATCTTTACATTGAACACAGCTTTTTTGGACTCAGGAAACAAGTTAATTCCTATGACGAGGAGCTGAAGAGGAAGGTATTATTGAAAAAAAAAAAAAAAAAAAAGGCTGAAAAAGGGGGAAAAGGAACTGTAATACTTCATAAAGCAAGCAGAAAATCAATCTGTTTGTGTACTGTTACCTCCCACATCATTGGCCAGCAACTGCCCAGGGCACAAGGGCTCCTGCAGGATGCAACTGGGCTAACAAGCAAAAATATGTGCAAGTCTAAAAATTCACCAAAACTGTGTTCACCTTGTCCAGCCCCAGGCAGGTGCATGGGTGTACCTGGAAGCTCCAGGCAGCATAACAATGTAATATTGCAAATTACAGCCAAAAGCCACAGCAGGGCTGCAGTTGATCTGCACAGAGCCCCTCATGAAGATCTTCTGATGAAGAGCAGGAGGTTTTCCACAAGCCACGTTCATATGAACATGGTTCAGTGGTGAAAACAGTTACATTATAAATGTGGACAAATTGTCCATGAAAAGAGCAGAAGCTCAACACCCAGACCACAGCAGACAGCTCATTTCACTGCTACAGTACCACTGAAGCAATGTCTGATGCTTTAACAGTGAATCCCTCTTTCTTTCAGGTGAGAGAAAACCCCTCTTTCTTTCAGGTGGGTAGGGCACTCCCATGAGTTCAAATCAAAGATTCTTGTTGAATAGGCTGACTCTTTTCTTCCCTCCTCAGCTGCGACAGAGGGATTGATGACAGCACTGGTGCAGAGACAACTATACAGTTTTGACTGTTCTTACGTTTTCTAGAATGCAAAACTTAAGTTTCTACCAGAAAGCATCTTATAGTTTCAGATTTCTGACAGTGTGACTGGTAACCTAGTGTAGATTTTGCATCTACTTTGTGTGTAGAACTGTATTAAGCATGGTCCACAGTGTCTGTGTTGAGAGGAATGTGGAAAACACAGAAGACATCATGATTCTACTTCTGTACTTATTTATACTCTCTTCTATTCTTTTGATAAGTAGAGAGTGAAAGACAGTAAGGGCATTCCCTTATAAAGTAGGCTCCAGTTTCTAAATCTGTGCTTGCTGTCACTAAACCTTACTTTTTTAAGAAAAGGAGGCTCAGGGGGGACCTTCTGGGTCTCCACAACTCCCTGACAGGAGGGGACAGCTGGAGGGGTCGGGCTCTGCTCCCGGGGGACAAGGGGAGGACAAGAGGAAATGGCCTCAAGCTGTGCCAGGGGAGGTTTAGATTGGAAATTGGGGAAAATTTCTTCACCAAGAGGCTTTATTAAGCTTAAGAACAGGCTGCCCAGAGCAGTGGTGGAGTCCCCATCCCTGGAGGGATTTAAAAGTCTTGTGGAGGTGGCACTTGGGGACATGGGTTAGTGGTGGACTTGACAGTGTTAAATTTACGGTGGGACTTGATGGTCTTGAAGGTCTTTTCCAAAATAAATGATTCTATAATTTGTTAGTTTGTGACTAGAATATCACCCCAAAAACATGAAATCTTTTACTTCGATAAAAGAAAATGGTCTAAGAGCTTGGAAGTTCTTTGGGCTGCTAAGCCCTCAAATCTAGAGCCATCTTGTACCCCATTATCCATGTTCCTGCATTCATGACCATGGGTGAACCAAATAAAGGAAGACAGACAACATCTGTAATGGGATTAATGGAAATTTTAATGGATAATTTATGGCTGATCAAATGCATTTGAAAGGGATGCCGAACCAAAATGTTCTAGCAGACATTTAATGGAAAATAATAATGACAAAAGCTTTCATTTCCATTTAAAATCTACCTTTTCTTGACCTTAATCTGTTGGTTTATGCAATATTCATAGCAGAAAACAATCCTTCCTATATCTTTCTTAAATATTTCCACGGTAAGCCTGAGTGGATGCGAAAAGGAAATATTAGTAATAAATAGAGAATTTTGAAATGTTCATAGGGAAATTCAAAGGGTTCAGAATCTGATCTTTCTCCAATGCTTCAATTTTGCAAAATTGTTCTGTTTTGGCAAAATTTCCTGATATATATATATATATATGTATATGTATATATATATAAAAGTAAGGGTTTTCATCATTCAAAAAATAAGAAAACTTTCATTCTCACATTCTCATCTCTGTTTTTGAGCTTAAGCTGGTCGTGATCAGTTTTCACAGCACAACATCCTAGGCACAACTCTAAGTCATGAAAACAAGTATTTTAGGGATGTAACATTTACCAGTCTAAACTCACAGTTTAGAAATATGTCTTTTTCTTTGGGGAAAAAAAAAATAGTACTACATAAAAGCTTTGGATTGCAGTATCCTGACAAAGACTTGCAAACTCTTTGTGTTATAGAGAATCAAACCAAACTTTTCTCTGTTCTTGACCCCGTCACAATATTCTATGAATATCCTCAACTTTATTTAAGTCATTGCAGCCTAGATGAAGTCTGTGAAAAGGAGAGAGTTGGGATAACTGAAAAACAGGCCTTGAGCCTTTGATGAATACTCTACACCCTTCAGTTGGCTTTATCTTTGATATATTGGTGTTTGAAGTGTGCGTATGACCAGAATATCCTGAGTTGGAAGGATCATCAAAGTTCAACTCCTGGCCCTGCCCAGGACAGCCCTGGTTTGTTGACATTAGATAAGTCATCATGGGATGAGGACACAGAACCAAAAATCTTATTCTCTCATCACCCTGCTGCGTTATAAGCTTGTCATCTCAGAGAACCCTCCGCACCACGTGTCTGCCAGTGCCCTGAAAACTTTGTCTGGCTTTACACAGTAGAGAAAAACAAAACATGTGCTTCAGGGAAAATCAAACTTCTGGGGAAAATACATAGAATTTTGTGAAAATCAAGACCTGGAGAACTAAAAAAAAAAAAAATATATGAATTATTGTCCCTTTCAGGGTACAAGAAAGCAGACCACAACGAATATGCAGTTGACTTTCCCAACCCATATTAACACAAAGTTATGTCATGACTCCTTCACCAGGTGTCCCTGGAGCTGGCTGTTGCAGGGAGGAGGGACCCTCTGGAAAAAGCGAGGGAAGTAGAATTATTGATAGGTAGGGGAAATCTAGGGCATAGTCTATCTGACTGCATAGGAAACTGGACTCATGCTGCTCATGAAACAGGTTGCTCATGAAACAAGTTTCTGGAGCAGGAAAGAGTAATCCCACAGTTCTGCCCCTCATGGGGAGGCCAGGGTGGTTCCTGCCTTGCTTGCTACATCCCAGCCATCACAGCCCTGGGAAAAAGACACCTTGTTTTGATTTTTTTTCAGATTTTTAATTACGTTGTTTATCATTCCACAGGAGATAAGAAGTTCGCAGAGTGAGGGGATCCTTTTAGTTTTCTTATTTTCCTTCAGTGCTTCCTCTCTTATGAATAGTACCACTTCAAGTAAAATAAAAATTCCCCCTTTGGTCAAACACACTGGAATTTTGTTGGAAACAAAGCATCTGAAGTTGTTTCCATCTTATTTCCTTCTCTCTAAATGGTTTGCCCACATATTTTAGGAAGGCAATCCCTTTCATGTCGCATAGCACATCCTTACTGGCAGCTACAGTGTGTGCACTTTATTAGAGCATTTTTCCCCCTAGATATAATGGCACCAATTAAATTACCTTGCAGCCTGACCTTAATCTGGCAGGAATGATTATTCCATGAAACAGTTAGGGCTCTAATTGACATGAAGTGCCTGCAAAATATGTCTTTTGCAGCAGACCCTGTCAAAGTCACATTGATATGCTAATACCTATAGCTGGCAGAATCACTTCATAAAGAGAGACACTGAAAATTGAATTATTTCAATTTCAGTACCTAGGAATCTAGTGATCTGTCTGTATATGGAACTAAGTAGGTGCAGTACTTTATATGGGTAAACAGCTGTACTAGGGCGTTGCTATGGAAACTGCTTGACTCATGACAATTGTGTTAGTGATGAAGTCATTAGTGGTGTGAAATGTACTTTGAGGTTGTCAAGTGTACACTCCAGGAATATTTCAACAGTATTAGTGGAGCCTTTTCATTTGCATAATTTAGGCTTTCACATGCGATCTCGTTACGGTGCGAGGAGATGGGATGCCACAGCAGTGGCAGCAGGGCTCTGGTGTGGTTCTGCAGCCAAAGGCAGTCAGTCCCTGCATGCACAATAAACCTCTCTCTGCAACAGAACCTTCCCTTCCCTGCCTTTTTTTTTTATTATTATTTCTTTTCTTTTTTTTTTTCTTTTTTTTTTTTTTCTTTTTAATAAAAATGTTTTGAGCCGCAGGGCTCTTCAAAGGATGAACTCCTTAAACTTTTATGGTGCCAAGTTGACTTTGAGCGTCTGGATCTCTGTTGTTTCTTTTTACTGCAATTGCTCCGGATGCACTCCAGAGAAAGCACAAGTGGGTTCAGGATCATAGGGGGCTACTTTTTCCTCATCTCTGCTATTCACTATTTATTACAGTTAGTGTGATTTCCTATGCTATAAAGCTGAATGATGAATCCCAGGGCATTTCTTGGAGTCACATGTCCTTTCTTCTAGTTTTAAGTATTTCAGACTATGGAAAGCTCTCTTTTTTTTTTTTTCTGCTGGCAGGGGGATGCGAAGAAGAACTTAGCAGGTCTTTGACAAGAAGTCTGAAGGGACTCCTCTAGTTTTCATGCACACTTTGGCAGTAGGGTGCTGGCTAGTGCTGGGTTTATTCCTGTACATATTCTGCCCCTTCTTCTGAGCAGGCAGGCAGGGAGGGAGCACAGCTTCCATCTCTGCTTGCTGGAGGTACACTACTTCTGCCATGGCAGTCACCTATCAGGCCCATTTCCAAAAAAATACTAATGGTTCCGTGGGTGACATAGCCCCAGAGGATGGTCAGGCACTGGAACAGGCTGCCCAGGGAAGTGGTCACAGCTCCAAGACTGTCAGAGTTTGAGAAATATTTTGTGCAACACTCTCAGGCATATGATGGGATTCTATAGCTCTGTGTAGGGCCAGCAGTTGGACTCAATAATGTTTGTGGGTGCCTTTCAACTCAGAATATTCTACAACTCTATGAATCTACAAATTTCAAAAAATAAATAATAGGGAAAGGGCACTTGTTTAGTTTGCATGTGCACATCACAGATGCAGAAGATGTCACCCGTAGCAGGAGATCAATGCAAGAGCTCAAGATTTTCACCCAGATAAGTTAGCAGCCTGCTAATACCAGACCTCGTGAGTTGATCTTATTTCTTTACAGTGTCTGATCTATTGAAATGCAATCTAATGCTGTATGTTCACTCTATATGTTCAGCCTAATACTGTATAATCACCAGCCTCTTATGTATTAATTACAGCTTAACTTTACAATTGGGATGAGCAGAAAAGTAAGCATGAAATCAAAGCTGGATTTGATTAGCATACTTTGACAGGATCTTTACTAGTCAAGGGTATCTTTAATATTGTATTTAAAGTGTGTTCTTCTGCATGTGAGGTACTGGAGGAGACATTTCAGCAGACTCTGGTAGCATAATAAGAAACTATTGCAAATCCTTACTAGTTTGAAGAGATTTGAGCTATTCATAGAGTTCAATGGCCTTCTGAATCAATTTGTTTTCCTGTCCAGTGTCCCCTGATCCACCTGAAAAAAAAAAAAAAAAATCTGTTTCTCCCCTTGAAAAGAGGTATTAATTCATTTAATGATGACAGAAAATTCATCTTTCTTCTTTTCTCTGAAAATTCAAGATGATTCATTTGAGTCAGTAGGCTAACAGAAAAGTGAATAGGACAAGATGAGACTCTTGTACTTTGACACAACCACTCCACATTCAGAAAAAATTGTACATCAAGATTCATACTAAAATCCTCTGTTTCTTTCAAACCTAGTTCCTGAAGGCATATTTCACACATTCTTAGTTGTTTTTTTATTCCTTATTCACTGACCCCTTAGGATTTTAATATTTTGGACCAGCCAGGACAGAAGATTTTGCATAGCAGATCCCTAAATTAAATTCCTTCCATTGCAATATGGGAATGCTGAAATCATCCCCAGAGAACTGGCTGGAGAAATTAAAAATACCTTCATAGTAAACTGTGATCAAAAAAACATTCCATTTTGTCATTAGTCATTCTATGATTCCTCCACTTGTTTTGTGCAACAAATTCTCTATATTTTTTTTTTTAACAGCAACAACAACAACAACACAGAAATCTTTGAGTTAGCCTTCAGTGTCCTATCCAAGCATAAGCATAAGATGGATTTAAGATCATGAACTAGATCTCTACATACAGGATGGCCACACAGGAGTCCTAAAGGAAATTTAGCCTTGAGATCTTCTGTGTGGGAATATGTGGTTTACACGTTCCTAAACCACTTTCCTGGGAAAGAGATCCTGTCAGTTCTTTCACATTCACACAAACAGGGAATGCCTCCAAGTGTCAAGAACCAATCACGAGGATAAGATGATCAGGAGATTGAAAGGGGACCAAAACTGGCTGTGAATCATATTTAACTCCCCTGTACTTGAAATTGCAATGGATAAGATTTAGGACATGGATTAATGGTTTATGTCTGAGTTGTGGCTGGCCCCAAAAATGTTGTCTTTACAGAGGATTTCATATGTAAAAAAACCTACTTAGGTCTCAATTGCTTCGAGACAAGGAGTCCCATATTCACTGCTTCAGCCATATGTTGGAGTTCCTCATCATCATTAAGGGGTAAAACAGAATCATTTATTTTGGGTGCTACATTCTGAATTAAAGATTTTCAAGGGAAAAAAATAAACAAAAAAAAACCCAACAGGTTTGAACATCCACGGTTCATCTGGCCTCTCAGATAATTTGAGAAAGATGTCAGACAACTTTTTCTGTAACAGAATCCTGTGGAGAAACTCTGGTCCAAAACAGAGAGCAACTCAGTGTTGATGTTGCATGGCTAACACACCTGATGTGAATTGAAGTTAACCAGCAGTGGTTTCTCCTTACATAGGTGCATTGGGAAGTCCTACAGGTTCTTGCTGGCACAGACTCAGTGAGGCAACACCACCCTTGAAGTCACTTTTTTGCCTTTGCAGACACAGCTGTAAACTCCTAAAGACAGCCAAATTTTTTTCTGGATTGGAGCTTGGTGGCAGGGGGGATTTTGAGACTGCGTCTCTCCTCTTCCATTTATAATTGGCATTTCTTGCAAAAGCTTTACAACGTTTTAATTCTTTCTTGCTGATACTCTGCTGTCTCTCAGGCCATTTTGCATTTGGCTTTGGTTTAGCACAGCAACAAGCCAGGGCTCAGCAAAGAGAAGAGACGATGTGTAAAAAGGGAGAGAGACTATGTTGTGATGGACAAATAAGAGAAGCACTCCAAACTAAGGACTTCAGGCAGGTATGAAATGACATGTCTGGCAGGTTTTTTCAGGCTTCCCCGTCAGTGGAAACCTGATGGGTGAGTGGAAGTGAGCAGAGAGAAGCTTGATCATCTTTGTTCAATCCTCCAGAGGAAAGCTCCCTGCAGCACTGATGTGTTGTTTTTTTTTCTCTCCCTATAAGAAGCAGCAGCAGAATGTTAACAAGCTTCATTTTCTATTCCCTACAACGAGGAAGCGACCTTTGCCCACTTCCCTGGCTGTTTGTGTTCTCCATGCTGATAGAGCCAGATTTTCACAAGACAGACCTGGATAATTTTCATGGCTGCCACACTATTGCAAACCAATTAGCAAGCCAGCTTGATAGGGTAAGGTTGTGGAGATGCCCATGGCTGCTTTAATAAAGTTTCCTGTGTATCAGTATGATACTATTGATTTTTCTCCCTTTGGACCCAAAGACTAAAGTTCATGCTCTGTAGCAGATAAAGTGAAAACTGTGGTGATTCCATAGCATGTATACTAATTTAACCTTTTGGGAGGAAAAAAAAAAAGAGAGAGATGCTATATGCGCTGTTCCTTTTGCTTTTGTACACATTATTTAACATTAATGTAAATAGGATTGTGCTGATGATTCTGGTGGCCTAAAGGTCAGTGTGGATTACAAATTGAGTCACCAGCAGAGACTAGGGCACTTTGCAGGGACACATAGGAAAATATTATTCACACAGGGCAAGGTAGACAGGGCAGACATCAGAAGCAAAAGTACGTGGGAAGGACAAAAGCAAAGAAACTGTCTGATCTTACTGGAAAACAACTGGAAGCTGGCACTGCTGAGCAGGGGAGGGGACAGCCTAAGAGACAGCAGTGCCCTGGAGCACTGACAAGGCTGCCCCTTGTTTCTGGGCTCCCGGGTCTGTCCTGTGTGGACTCAGTTTCTGCCCATCCAAAGTTCCACCAAGGCCAAACATTTTAAAGAGTCGTGAGCCCATCTCCATAAGTTTTAAGAGAAAAAGAACAAGGGGTTTTATTTTCTCTCCTTCCGTGGGATTGGGGGTTTTAGGACAGCCTTTTGCCTTTATCTTTAATCTCCTTTCGTAATCACAAAATCTGTAATACAATTTAAAGAGAGAAAGAAATAAGAGTTGAGAGCTTTGCTGTGATACAGTGTTTTCTTGACAGTTTGTGGACTTCCTCCCAAATTAGGCTGAACCCTAAACTATATTTTCCCTTACTTTTCAGTTATAGGAATCCAAAGGAATAAAAAAATTGCTTGCTTTGGACAAACAGAAACATTTTGCTTAATGCAGTCCATTTATTTTTTTTATCCTGCTGTCTGAAAACTCACTTGCCTGAGCACTTTTCCAAAGAACTGAATTAATTCTGTGTTATAATGAGTGTTCCAGTAGGTAACTGGTTGGCAAAGGGCCAGTTTTACAATCTACAATGTAACAGAATGTATTGCTTAATGCCATTAATAATAATTGTGGACTCTGTGGATTTGGGTAATTCCTATAAGATATTTTTTTCCATAAACAAAAGTCAAATTTCCAGCTGCTGAGTAATCCTGGTCTATATATTTCATTCTGCTTTGTGGCTGTTTTCTGTAGATTACTTTCTCAAATTTTGAGTATGAAATGTTTCTCAGTGTGAATAAACCCGTAAATTTGTATTGAACATAGCCTTGCATTTGCCTCTTGTTGCTTTATGTTCAGAATGGTCAAAAGGACTAAACTGGCTCCATTGACTTCATTATATTGAGAAGAGCAAAGTGGGAAACATCTTCTGGCCTGTCCCCAGACTCTGCTTTTGATGGGAGGCTGCCATTTAAAAAAGCCAGTGGAGGCCTCTTTAATTTCTTTTAAGTGAAGGATTTTACAGCCTGTGGCACTTTGGGGAAAGGGCTGCATGCTGCTTGTGTCTCTGCAACGTGGCATGCTACTTGGGGAATGAAGGGAAATTACACAGGTGTAGTGTGGAGTCTGAGACCTGTCTGTCCAGCTGAAATGGAAATACAGCATTCAGTGCAGGGGGAAATGCAGTATACACTATTTTGAAATAGCAAACTGTGGAATCTTTATGCAAATCTGTGTAGCCATTACACTTACGTAGTGCACCCCTACACTAAGAATACATGAGCTAAGAGAAAGGTAGCTTATTCTTTATTTTATTGACCACTCTGGTGAAGTACTATATTAAAAGGCGTTTTAGGCATAACTCTGTTGTTTATTCTTTCGGTTTACAATCCCACCTCCCAAGACTGCAAGGAATCAATCTGCCTTGCATAGGGTGAACTCTCAGAGTAAATTGGAACACTGCCTAGGTCAACTTTGTTCTTTGCCTTGGACTTAATTTCTTTGAAGGGCTATGAGCTATATCTGCTCCAGGAGCACAGGGGAAGGAACTTTTCTGCCTATCACTTTGTATCTGACACCATGCACAGGAGTAAGTCTAGTTTTCAGGAATATTCCTCTGTGCTGGGATGCATTCTGGAGTGGGGTGATTGATCTGCTGAGCCTTTCCAAAGAAAGCTCAGGAGCCTCTGATGAAATACAGGGTATCCTGAAAGGATATTGAGGACTCTTTACAGTATATCCTGAAATGGTATTAAGAACTCATTCTTTTTTAAGGCTTCTCCCTTCCTCTGTTTCCAAGCATGGCATAAACATTTTACAGATGTTAAACTTGGATTGTTAAAACACATATAAAACTGTACTTGGACCACCTACAAAGGAGAAAAGGAAACACTTGGAGCTGAAGGGGTTGAAAATGGCCATGGTTCCTCACAAACATAAATGTTCAGTGTCACTTGCTGGCTGCTGGCACCACTGTAGTTAATGACTGGAGGGGGTGCACAAGGACAGGGCAAATCCACAAAGTCAGGGCTCACTCCACAACATCCCAACCAGAACCAGAACAGGAGGAACCACTTACCCAGAGCACCACCTTTTGGTGCAGGTGCTGTTTGCAATCCCCGTGAGAGGGACGAAGCAGGAGACAGAGGCTGGATTCTTCCTTCTTTCTGCAGTGTCACAGGACTCAGCTACACAGAGCAGGTGCTTGGGTGTAACAAAGATGAGTGCACCCATATTTCTGGGGATCTAGGCTCACTCTTGGTTGGTTCTTACCAGGGAGTGATGTTTAGACACCAGAAGAGAAATTAAAAGTGGTCTCATCATCCCGTGCTGGTGTCAGGTTGCTGATGGGCGTGCAGAGAGGGCACTCCCCAAGAGCCATGTGTCCCAATGTCCTGGGCAGTCAGCACAAAGACAGGAATGGGCCAAGGAATGGTGCAGAAGGACACTTGAGATTGCTGAGATTGTATTTGTGATCCATCAACCACTTTGTGCAAACAGTTGCTGTGAGATGTTTGCACTTCTGCTGGCTGGGTTGCTTTGGCTAGAAGAAAATTCCTCTGGAGCCTCCAAATCACTGGGAGCTGAAGGGAAAGCCAGGGGAAGGTTTAGAGTGCACACAGGACTTACCTGAGTCGCAAAGCAAATACTATCTCGGCTGGCTCATTTCTCCTTGACCTGCTGCAAGGACCAGCGGGTCTTTAAGTAAATACAAAATAATGTAATTTGTATTTGTGGATACTCCTCTTCCATCACACCTAAGCAATGGGGCAAGCTAGGCAGGTGCAAAAAAAAAAAAAAAAAAAAAAAAAAAAAAAAAAAAAAAAAGAAAAGAAAAAAGAAAAAAGAAAAAAAGCCTACTAAAATTAGAGAAATAATAGTTACAAAATCAAGTAGAGTTGAAATTCAACACATCGCTTCCATTTATTTTATTGTCTTCTCTTTTACAATTTACTCAAAGACAAATAATCAAGACAGAAAGCAGCTTAACTTTCCAAGTGATAAAAAGAGCAGAAATATATAGATTGCTTAGTCATTTTGCCAAGGCAAGAAGCCTTCCATCAGTCTGGGCTGGAGAGAATAATCACTCAACGTATGGACCCGCGCCAGGAGGAGGCTGCTGATGCCACCAGAGCTGCAGTTCTGCGAGGCACAGAGAGACAGGCAACGTATGAGATTTGCAGAGATGGTGCTGCTGGTGAGGCCTTTTCAGTCTGGTGCTTTTTTTATTCTTCAAGATTCAGCTCAGGCTGCCCCACGTATGAGAATTATGTTGTAGCCCAGCATACAAGATCACAGAGAATAAGATTAAGCAAAAAGGAAACAGGAGGCAAAAAAAAACAAGGAACATGCTTTCTCCTTCTTTTCCTATTATTTCCTGAGTCTCTGAGCATTTCTGGGATGGAATAATTCTGCTGATATAAGAAGTAATCAAAACCATGTCTTGGCTTTTTTTGGTCTTTTGGTGTTTCCAGGCCAAGTTTGGAAGCCATTTTTGAGTTCTCCTGACTGTTCCTAGGACTGAGTATATTGGATGGGGAAAGCAACATAGGAATGACTCCACTCCATGAAGTGAGGCAAAGCTGGTAACTCAGGAATCATGGAATGGTTTGGGTTACAAGGGAATTTAAGGTCATTTTGTTCCAGCCTCTCTGTCTTGGGCTTGATTCCTTCCTTTAAAAGAACCTTCCTTTGGAAACTTCCTTCCTCCTTTGCTGCATAAACTGGGCAAACCACCTCTCTGTGTCTTTGTACAATTGCCCTTGTTTGTGCCGAAAATAAACATACTAGAATTACAGCGTTGTAGGGCTCTGCTCTGTCTCACAGGAACTGCTTTGTGAATCCCTTCTTTCTCCCTTGTGCATCTTACCTGACAAATTCCTTTGCCCATACCAAGGGCTGATTTCAGCTGTGCCCATTAATGCTGCTCAAACCACCATCCAGAGGGGTGCCCAGAGAAAATCTGACAAGGCATCTTTTCACCAGATTTTTTGTTCGCAGGACACCTGCCTGCTTCCCCTTTTGATTTAATATTAATATTAGTGTATTTATCTCTTTTAGAACTGACATTGTGCTTTGCAACTGTACACGCTGTGCAGAAGGGAGCAATCCCTAGGCAGGCATTACATGCTGACAAACAGAGGAAGCACAGGCTGTTCTCTATCGAGAGCTGGGGCATTTATAAATCATGGGAACCCGCATGAAATTAAACATCTGACCTCTATACAGTTCAGATACACCAGTTTCCAGGCCCTGCCAATCCACCAAGATGGATTTCCGAGCTGTCACTGGAGTCCTTTGAAAACAACCTCTTTGACAGTTAAAACGAATTGGCAGAAGAGACGTGTGGGGAGTGTAGCTTCCAGATTGATGAGGTATTTGAGAGAGAGCAGGTTACACATGTAGGTTACTTATAATGCCTTGCAACCCTGTGGCCGACTCACATTTCATGCCTTCAGCTTAGCAGGGTGCACAAGATCTGGAAGGCTGCTTTTTCATTTTGGAAACCCCCAAACTGAAGCCCTCATTATACACATGTGGTGATGCAGGGATGTAAGCTTGACCTCCATAAGAACATATCAAGAGAGAATGCAAGTTCCCCTTTTCCCCAGATAATCCCTGCCTCAATTAGCTGTCAATGCAAATTTTATCGACTGACTTGTAGGTGTCATTGACTCAATTAGACAAGGTTGTTTGGTTTGGTTTTTTCGCTTTTTTTTTCAAAACTTTTATTTTTTTTTTTTTTAGTTAAATTAATTTCTATTTTAAAGTTAGGAAAATAACCAAAAATCATGAGTCCCTTCAGATTAAAATAGCCTGAGCAGATTAATAGACAACAGGCAGAAATTGATGCACAGGAAGTTTCAGCTGAACAGAAGGAAGGACTTCTTTACTGTTGAGTGACTCTGCACAGGAACACGTTGCCCAGAGAGGATGTGGAGTCTTCCTCACTGGAGATATTCAAAAACCATCTAGACACAATCCTGTGCCACGTGCTCTGGGATGACCCTGCTGGAGCAGGGGGTTGGGCAAATGACCTGCTGTGGCCCCTTCCAACCTTATTTATTCTGGGAGTCTGTGGAAACTGGGCTCTCAAAACTGGGCATTTGGGAATAAATCCACCACCTATAAGGATGGAAGTTCTTGTGCCAGTCCTGCCTTTACACTTGGGCAGGCATGAGATTTTAGCTCCTCTTTTCAGACCTCTGAGACGTTCTCATTCTGACTTTGACATTTGTAGGATTTGGAGCAGTGTGCAACCACACCCCAGAGGAGAAACAGGATCCAGCCCTGTCTCCTGTCATGTACCAAGAGTTTGGGCTTCTGTTAACAATTCGGATTCATGAATTCTGTCTTGTCACATGTAGGAAATCTGCAATCAGTGATGCAGAACTCTTTTGGGGTCAGAACAGAGCAAATGGTCTGCATGGCAACATGGCCCTGGAGCATTTGTTGTCCTGGGACTCTTCTCTCTTCAGGACAATTTCAGGGTAGTTCTGGTCATTTTCAAAGCCCTGCATGGGATTAGCTCAAGCTGCTTGAGTGACAACCTCAGCTTGAGTGTTCATATCCATGAAAAATGCAGCTGTCAACTTGAAGCATACAGCTGCATGGAAAACAATTTTCCCCTCCCATGAAAATGTGAATATAAAAGCACTTTTTCCTGCAAAAATGAAGACAAAATGTCAATCTATGGATATTTTCATGGGCTGAAAATTTCAAAATTATATTTCAGCACAGGTCATCTTGAACATTACCTTGTATTGATTTAGTTTTACCTTTTCCATTTTTGTTAATATTGCCCTTTCTAAAAATTTTACTATACTAATGTTCTTTCTATGAGAGTGAGAAAAAAAAAGCCTGAAATATATTGCTATCTCTGGATGGAACTCAGACTTGTGTGGGCCAGGGAAAAAGCTTTCCTGGCAAATTCCTAAGCCTGAACTCACTTCCAGAAGGGAGCAGGTCAACCACAGTGTTTGAAAGCTAAAGAGAAAATATCTCTTTTTCTCTAGTCACTGCTTTGGTGGGAGCTGTGGGGAACCTGGGGCAAAGATATCACCCTGTGTGTGCACAAGGTCTGATACAGCAGAGGTGGGCACAAACAGAGACATCCTCTGACCTTTCTTTTTCAAAATTGTGTTTTTTTGGCTGAAGGAGAAACTAGAGGAACAACAGCAGGAGTAGAAGAGTAGAACCCAAGGCCAAAGGAAATCCTGCTGTGGATTTCAGTCAGCTTAGAGTTTCACCCTCTACTTCCATACACATCTCTGAACTCTCAAGACATCAAGGTAGCACATTTATTACTCCCACATTACACATGAAAAATGAGGCATGTGAGGAACATGTTTAGTCCCTACCATGTATGACTTGGATCAAGGAATGAGGCATTCCTGCTGCAGGGACTTTTATTCTGTGACTAGCTTGCCAAAATTGTTCAAATATTTTTGGCCAAGAGGAGTAAGATCAGCTATTTTTTTTTAATGCACTCCTATCTTCCCCCTGCTAGCTACAAATTTTCTCTTTCTTATGGGGTAGTACATTTTTTTCAGTCGTCCATTCCTCATTTGCCTTTTTTCTGGCTTAGGACTTATTAATATGTTCACCCTCTGTTGGTCTTGGGTAGAGCTAGAGAAAATATTACTGTGAGTTAAGTAATTATCTGGAAATTTGCTCAAATTTAACATATGACTTTGCAGGGGTCTTCTTTATATTAAAGAAAAAAAAAAAAAATCCTGAAGCTGCAAAATGAGAAATTAGGTTTTAAAAAAATTGAAAGATTTTTTCTTAAAATCAGTCAATTCTAAAATAACCTTCTTTCTTTTTTCTCTTTTTTTTTTTTTTTTAATCAAAAAGAAGAAAAATTAAGGTGTTGACAAAATCAGGGAAAGGGAAAATAAACTAAACCAATTTCTTCACTAAGAGCAGAAAAACTGCCTTGAACCTGAATAAATAGGTTTCTTTGCCCTAAAAAATATTTTGCTTTCCTGGGAGGCTTTTTGGGTTTGAATTAGGCTTTGGGTGGTTTTTATTCATTCCACTTAATAAACCTAATTATTTTGCTTGGCTTGACTCAAGCTATTTTATTTTTCATCCCGAATTTTCCTAAATACATAATTTGTCTGGTTCTTAACATGGGTTTGTAGGAGGAAGAAGTGTGCCAGGTTGGCAACAGGGCCACATCAAATGTCTGTGCTGAGGCACGTACTCCATGTGGTCTTTTGTTTTGGAACCCTCTTCTGCCCTGTCACGAGGACGAGTTGAAAGAAATAGTGACCACCAGCTTATTCTAAATGTCACCGTGGTTTTGTGGATTTGGTGGGTTTTTTTTAGGGCTGCAGTTCTCCATAATTTTTTCAGCAAATTGGTTGTAATATAAGGGGAATAGATACTTCTCCCCCCCTCACTGTCAAATGTCCCCTTTACCTTATTATTGTTTCAAAGCTCTAAAGCATAAGAACTGAATTTTTATATCTCCAAATGACCTTCAAAATTCAAGACAAGGCTGACTTCTGCTTGAGTGTAATATTCTGGATCATTAATTTCACTAGAGATACTCCAATCTGTAATTTCATTAAGTTTAAGAGCATAACCACTCTTAATACCGTGTTTCTAAATATGATGGGCTGTATTCTCAAGCAGCACAAGTCAGCACAGCCTGAGCCACTCTGCTGCAGCACCCCAGAGCAGCCAGTGATGCTTTGGAGAGGCTACCTAGAACAGAGGCTCGACAGAGTTATAAAATACAGTAGGTATTTACTGAAAGTCCTGCAAAGGGTACACCTTGGGTAGTGCAGGAGCCTCGCAGGGGCTACACCCAAGCTGGTCACAGGTTTTTTGGGCAGATACAAGTTTGGTCTATTTGCACATCAGGGGTTAATTTTCCAATTATGGCTTTAGGTAATGAAGCCACATTCCCTCAGTTTGCTCCTCCCAGTTCAGTTTTGTTTATACTTTTTGGGCCTGAGGCTGAGATGATGACCTTGGTTCCCATCTGGAAAAGGATTGTTTTGTATGACCAAACTGTGAAGAGAACTCACTAACACTCTATTATGGAATTCAGAGTTATACACTGATGCAGTACAGGATCTGAAAAATAGAAAATCTAAAGCTTAAGGCATCACCAGGACCGTGAGGGTAGGATCTTCTCTGCATTTGGGTTCAGCCACTGATACCCACAAACAATCCCAGCCACCACGCACGGTAAACATCTCTGATAGCTGATTAAGATATTTTTTGTAGGAAAGACTAGATGGTCTAGTGTATGACATGTTATTATTACCCTTCTTGTCAGAATCGATTTTCAGAGCCCTGGCCACATGGAACTTTACAAATGATAATGGGATCCTGTGACACCACATGCTTGTACCACTGGTTGGCATGGCCATGCAATCATTGCCTGGGCAAGCCCAGAGGAGTTCACCTTGCAGAGGGCATAACAAACTAAGCCATGAACTCCTTTTGCTTTCTGTGTTATCCCTACACAATCTAAACACCTGTAAAACCTACAGCATTTTGGGTTAGGGCCACCTCAGTGTTTTCCCACAAGAAAAAAACTGAGGGAAGGTGGTTGTGAGCGGCTTATGAAAAGACAAGGGGAAAAGTTCAAAGCCAGGATTTGAATGAATGACTCCTACATTTGTTGTGAATGTCCTAATCAGAGGTTGTGGGCCGTGGGGAGGGCTGACCTTTCATCATCCCATCTGCTGGAACCTCTGTGCTGTGCTCAGTAGAGGAATGGAGGCAGGGAGATGCCAGTGGTTCAACGCCGTCTGCGAGCCTGTCCCAGCACCTGTGGTTACCCATTTATACAAAATAAAACAGCACCAGCAACTGAGAGCTGGGCAGTGGGGAGGAGGGACAGCGTGCCACCACTGGGCAACCCACAGAGCATCATCATTAATTCACTGGCCTGGGATACGCCAGCTCCAATCGTCAGCAGCAGGAAAGGAAATTGGACTGGACTTTTCACAGCGTAGGTAAATATCCCAGCCCTTGGCCACAAACTGATGGAAGGCCACTCCTGCTGCCTAGAGCAGCCTTAACCTTATACTTGTCCTATTCAACAAACCCGTGGATTAGGACAAAAAAAAATCTTAATTCTGATCGACTGTAAAAAAAAAAAAAAGCATTGCCTCACTATAAATTTCTTGAGCCCTGATCCAAAACTTTTATTCTAGTCAGGATTTCTACACAATGTTTCTGTCTACCCTGAAGCTGGTATTTCCTAGCAATAATAAAAGAACTGTTTCAGCTGATTACACTCCTGGACATAATTGCTGCAAACAAGCCTACAGAAATTAACAGCCTTGTTGTTGCCAGCAGATTTCTCATGAAGGTTATTCTTGTAGAACAGTCAAACAGAACATAGTTGATAGGTTCCTAAAGCTGACAGGTTTCATCTAGAGATGTTTCTTGGAAGTAGGCTGAGTGGTCATAGGATCTTTGATAATCTGGAGGAATTGTCCATTTTGGCCTGATGAACCAATATCTCAATTTCAAGGCTGATGGATTCAAATGAAACAAGAAAATTTGTCACCTTTTCTGTGTTTATGTCATCAGGTTTAGGCATGTTCATAAGCAGTGACAGCAATTAGCTGACCAGCAAAATATCTTCTTTGCTTCTCAAGGTGCAGAGCTTTTCTTTACAGAAAACAGCAGATGAAGCATGTTAAAATAAACTATGGTTTTTGTACATTTACAGACTAATTTCATTCCATCCAGAGGCCTCAAAGACCTTCCCACAGCCTTGTTGCAGGAGCTGGTTACCAAGGTGGTCACAAACAGTTACATATCTTCCCTTCAGAACCCCCATAGAAGGTTTGTGTGTCGAGCTTGAAAACCTTCCACAATGGTTAAGATTTCATGCTGGCCATAGTCTGTCATGATGGAGAGCTTACAATTAAAGCTGATGAGCTGGAAAATAAGGAATGAATTCGAAACTACTTTGTCTGAAGAGAGTCTGAAATTATGAGAATATTTAGCACCCGGTGTTTCTTTTTCTTTTTTTTTTTTTTTTAGCTGTCTCTCTGTGTGTATAACCAGGTTGGTTAGAAGACCAGTTGTTAAATTGACTGTGGGCAGAGAGTTTTTGAAATAAACTGAAATTCTAAGGTGGAAAAAAATCGCTGTAATTAAGAAATATACTTTGATATTTCAAAATACAGGTGAAATTTTCAGCTTACACCAACATTTGCTAGACTAATAGGAATACAGACATATTGTCTGCAAGATAATCAAAGAAAAATTAGGGCAGAACTGGGTCAGGTAGAATCTGCAAAATCATAGACTGCCTAATGGGCTGAATTGCTGAACTGTAGAATTCTTTTCTTGCCAACCCCTCTAGTAATTTTCTCTTTGAGTAATTTCCCTCTGCCTGTACCACTGGTACTTTCTGATGTGATATTTAAGAAGAAAAAATTCAGACACATGCCCAGCACATTACAATGAACAGTCTGCAACTTATAAATGATATAAGTGTGCATGTCACTAGTTCCCTAGACTTGATGAGCAAGCTCCCAAGAAAATATTACTTCTCCCGGATAAAAACATTTAAGGTTCATTGACTTTTACCACATTTTGTTTGGCCAGGTGTTTGCAGAGCCCCTGCTTCAGTGGTGTCTTCAATTATCCCACTCTTTGGCCCCTAGATGAAAAGCACAGCTTTTGGAGAGGGTCTAACTGGATGGGAAGGTGTTTCAAGCATCTCAGGAGTGAACCAGCCCCAGTCTAGAAGCCATCATGTTGTTTTAACATGGTGTAGCTGATGGTATAGGAATCAGCTGTGCTGGGTCTGGCACAGCTCTGCCATGAGGAGACTTTTAAATGGAGCTGTGCAGTACCCCCCTGTGCAAGAAGTCACTACACTTTTTGCCCATCTCACCAGGTGAATGTTCTAAAAAAGTGTATAATTTTTTAGTCTACTGAAGTAAAAGGGCCTAGGGACATGCAGTAGGGGAAATAGAGTAGGGCATCTAAGTCAAAAATGGCATTTATGTCAATAACAGTTGTGAGGGGATACAGGTAACTTGGAAACAGATTATTATGTGCCTATAGATGGACCACTGAATTTAGCCTTGGCCACTACAAATGTCTCATATAGTTCACTCTATAAACTTAATAAACTTCAAAAAAGGAAATATCTTAAATGCCCTTGAGTTTTACCTTACATTTGCAAGAATTCCTTTATCTTATTATACTACAAGTTCTTGAGCACTTGAACATATCTTCAAGAGGACTTCTCACAAGTAACACCTCATTTTCTCCACTAGAAATTACAGTCTATTTTGCAAACCATTACATCATACTTGTCACTGTACAACTTCTGTTTGAGATCAGCTACCGCCCCTGGGCCATCTCTTCCTTTGTCATTCCAAGGGATGAACTCTCAAATTATCATTACATCAAAATTTTGAGATACTTGCCCTCAGGGTTAGTGATTTTTTCACCATTCTGCTGAATGATATAGAATCATGGAATCATACAATGGTTTGGTCTGGAAGGGACCTTATAAATCATCTCTTTCCATGGGCAGAGACAGTTCCCACCAGACCAGGTTGCTCAGGATTCCATCCAGCCTGGCCTGGAACACTTCCAGGGATGAGGCACCCACAACTTCAATATGATATGATATCATATTATATTCTTCTCAATCAAGTTTCCAAGTTCATGACATATCTGGAACACTTTCTGATGTTCCTCTGTCCTGTCACTCAAAGATGTTGCCTATGACTACAGGAGCAGAAAAACAAACATTTTGTTGGACAAAATGTAGTCCAACAGCACTGCCTCCCTCCAGAATAATAATTCAACTTTCCGTTCTACCCCTTGCTGTCG
>VZSE01011077.1:98696-230871 GCA_013398275.1 Promerops cafer | reverse complement strand
ATATGTAAAAGTATATAAAATATAAAATATAAAATATAAAATATAAAATATAAAATATAAAAAGTAATAAAATAACAAATGAGGATTTTCATATCTCTTAGACCTACAAAATCAGTTATGTTTTTCCATAAAACCAGGCATTTATTGGAACAGTCTGGCACAATCTGTTTTGTGAACACATCTTTACCAAGTAGGTTCCTAAACCATGTAANTGCCCATCTCACCAGGTGAATGTTCTAAAAAAGTGTATAATTTTTTAGTCTACTGAAGTAAAAGGGCCTAGGGACATGCAGTAGGGGAAATAGAGTAGGGCATCTAAGTCAAAAATGGCATTTATGTCAATAACAGTTGTGAGGGGATACAGGTAACTTGGAAACAGATTATTATGTGCCTATAGATGGACCACTGAATTTAGCCTTGGCCACTACAAATGTCTCATATAGTTCACTCTATAAACTTAATAAACTTCAAAAAAGGAAATATCTTAAATGCCCTTGAGTTTTACCTTACATTTGCAAGAATTCCTTTATCTTATTATACTACAAGTTCTTGAGCACTTGAACATATCTTCAAGAGGACTTCTCACAAGTAACACCTCATTTTCTCCACTAGAAATTACAGTCTATTTTGCAAACCATTACATCATACTTGTCACTGTACAACTTCTGTTTGAGATCAGCTACCGCCCCTGGGCCATCTCTTCCTTTGTCATTCCAAGGGATGAACTCTCAAATTATCATTACATCAAAATTTTGAGATACTTGCCCTCAGGGTTAGTGATTTTTTCACCATTCTGCTGAATGATATAGAATCATGGAATCATACAATGGTTTGGTCTGGAAGGGACCTTATAAATCATCTCTTTCCATGGGCAGAGACAGTTCCCACCAGACCAGGTTGCTCAGGATTCCATCCAGCCTGGCCTGGAACACTTCCAGGGATGAGGCACCCACAACTTCAATATGATATGATATCATATTATATTCTTCTCAATCAAGTTTCCAAGTTCATGACATATCTGGAACACTTTCTGATGTTCCTCTGTCCTGTCACTCAAAGATGTTGCCTATGACTACAGGAGCAGAAAAACAAACATTTTGTTGGACAAAATGTAGTCCAACAGCACTGCCTCCCTCCAGAATAATAATTCAACTTTCCGTTCTACCCCTTGCTGTCGGCTCTTCATGTCTTGGGTAGCACTTTATCAAAANCTGGGAGTTTGGCACTAAGGGGAAATATAATTTATTTAAGATACTGATGAAGGCAATGCCAAAAGTGCTTGCTTTTTACAGAACATCAGGAAGAGTATTTGTTGGATGGAGCTAGGAGCAACCTGGCCTGCTAGAAGGTGTCTCTGCCTGTGTCAGGGAACATGATGGTCCTTTCCAACCCAAACTGTGATTCTAAGGACATTGTAATTCTGATATAGCTGCTGAAGTCATTGGAATTCCAGTAACTTCTTGTTGTTGTTGTGTTTATTTCAAGTTTTATAGAAAGTGTAAATATGCTTTGTGGCCACAAAAGTTGTCCAAATGTTTGTGTCAACAAATAAAAAACTGAGTTCTCTTTCTCGTCTGGTTTTCCCCTAGTTCTGCCCAGGCAGACATTTAATTAGTGTAGCATATTGGATCTGCTCTCAGCTGCTTTCCACAGTGGTGAGCCATTTACATCTGTACACAGTGGGTGTTAAGCAGCACAGCTCTGATGTGCTGTGCTTTTACAGTGACCTTTCACAAGTGTGAATGGTTATACAAGGTACCAGGGACTGGTCCATTGGCCCTCTTTGGACAGCAAGCTGGATAAAAGCTGGTATGTGTTTGAGTGGCCTCCTAAAGGAAAATGCCAGGACAGCATGAAACAGGATGTTTTAGTTTGTTAGAGTCTAAGGTCTTCTCTGCTTTTTAAAGGTCTGTTTTGAGAGTACACAGGCTTCTGTATCTGTACACATGACACACATGCCATGTGAAATTCCACAATGTGCAAGTAGCCAGGTTAGCACATAATAAACAGTTGAACAAGATGATTATTGTATGTCGCTTTCAGCTGAAATATTCTATTCTATTCTATTCTATTCTCTTCTCTTCTATTCTATTCTATTCTATTCTATTCTATTCTATTCTATTCTATTCTATTCTATTCTATTCTATTCTATTCTTCTCAATCCAGTTCCATTCCATTCTATAAGCAGCTACTGAAAAACACACCAAGTGACTTTGCTTTCACTTCGCATGACAAGATGAATGGGCCAAGCAAACTCGTCAGCCATTCATAGAATCACAGAATGGTTTGGGTTGGAAGGGACTTTAAAGCTTTTCTAGTTCCAGCCCCTCTGCCATAGGTAGGGACACCATCCCTAAACCAGCCATGAACATTTCCAGGGGTGGGGCAGCCAACCCTCTCTAGGTAACCTGTGACAGGGCCTCACCATCCTCACAGGGAAGAATTTTTTTCCTAATATCCAATCTAAACCAATTTTCTTCCGGTCTGAAGGCATTTCCCCCTGTCCTGTCATCCCAGGCACTGTTAAATAGTCTCTTTCCATCTTGTTGGTTCTGTTTAGGCACTGGAAGGCTGCAATTAGGTCACACCAAAGCCTTCTCTTCTGCAGGCTAAACAATCCCAATTCTCTCAGCCTTTCTTCCTGGCAGTGCTGCTCCATCCCTCTGATCAACTTGATGTTCCTCCTCTGGAGTGACTCCAACAGGCTGATGTTCTCCCTTTCTGGGGATCTTAGCAGATACTGCCTTGATCTGGTGCCAGTCCAGGAGGTAAATTATGAATCTCACATCGTGGTCCCTGTGCTTGTCTCCACTGACGAGATTTCATCCCACTGGCACTTTGGAAGCTTAGAAGGAAGAGGTATTAATAACAGCAACAATAACTGTGATTAACCATAGGGAAAACCCTTTTAACAGGCAGAGCAATGCTGCTTAAATAATTCCAGGGGGATAATATTGTATAATTTTTCAATTCCCAGTTATGCTAACCTATCCCATCATTTCCAATGCCTGACATATGAGGACACAGAACTCTTAATGCTTTTCCCATCTGAAATGTTTTTCATCTGCTATGCCAGCTCTTTGTATCATCTACTAAAAGAAAAACATAACTGTTCACTTCAACCCATGAGCATTCAGTAGAGAGAGCTCTGAGCTGGTCAAGTAGGGATTACAATGAATAAAGATCTCCTGATCATTGCCATGTGCCTAAAAAACTTGTAAGCTTGTAATTGTCCTAACCTCACAAATGAGGGTTCCTTCCGTTGGAGGGAATTCTTTCCTTGCAAATTATGATCTCTGCCAGAAGGAAACATTTTCCTCCAAACAGTTCTCTGAAAGGTTTCTTGACAAACTGATGTCAAGCTTCAGTGTGGTGAGAAAGGCAGAAATGTGTTGCTCAGTTTGGATCTTTAATGAAAATGTGTATATAATTCTGCTCAGCCTAACTAAACTGATGGAAAAAGATTGCTAGTAGAAAAGGTGGTAGTGGAAGGGTGAACTGTGAATGCTCTCTAATATCAGCTGTTTGCATCTGTAATTCAGGTAGTAAAATGCTCCCTATTCACAAGATGTTTTCCTTCTGTTTCCAAAGCAGCTGGTCCATTTCAATAACTTCTTCAAGTCCATTTGAGAAGGAGTGGGGAATGTCTCATTCTTCTGTGCTGTGCTTAGACCTTTTTATTTTCACCCCTTGCTTGTTATCATTCTTGATTGTTATCTCTCCTGCTTTCAGACTCAACAGCAGTGATGCAACAAGATTGTTTTTTGTCAGTTTGCACTTTCCAAAATGACCTCCAGTATTTCAGGAGGTTTTTTAATTCCATTCCTCATGGATCTCATCCAGAAATGTATTGTCCAGCTCACACTTTCTTGAGTCTCTCACCACAATAACCAGACTGTCTCATTTTGTCATTCAAGACACTGCAGACTGTTGTTGCCTAAAATATTTGCCATACCTTAAAACCCAAAGCTATAATAAGTAAAGGCTGGAATTTGCATTCAGGTCTTGTTCCTTGTTCTTTCACGTAACAGGGGAAAACATTGCTAGCTTTGTAGAATCCTCCCTCAGTTTCCATCCCAATGTGAAATACTAATTAATTAGTGTAACATTTCCAAATTAATTTAGGAGCACCAACTCTTGCTTGATTTCATTTTATCTGAATGAATCATTTGCTTAAGAAAGCAGCCAAGGTAGTCTTGGAACTGAATATGGAATATGGCTTAATTAGGGTGTTGAGGGACCTTTTCATCAGTTTTCTTAGCTTTTTTTAGTTTTGCCCCAAGCACTATGTTTTCAGCCCAGAACACAGATATCTTTCTGGGTTAACCCTTTGGGGTTTTTTTAATGACAGCAACAGCTACCCTTACTATTTGGGCTCTGAATCTTACTTCATTCACACCATTTAACCTAGTTTTTTTTCTTATAGTTCTTCCTTCCAGAAGGCATGTTCTGTTTGAGTCAGGCAGAGGTTATTTTATCAAATAGTTGCTGTCAGCTATCACCAGTGTTAAGAAAACTGTGGTTTCATTTGTATTCCACCATGGAAGACAAAATATTTGAAGCCCTGAAATTGTATATATTATTAGCTTTTTTGATTAGGTGGTTGAATAATTTGATTGAAACTCTGGTTGTAAAAGTTTTGGAGAGGTTGGCACACCTCCAGGATGAGGGTGAGTTTGGATTTTATGACCATGTTGTGGTTTCAGTAACAGATAACCAGATATAGTCTGGAATGTGGCTTTTTTGGGTAGGGGAAAGCAGGATGAATTTCACACGAAAACAAGAACTTTTCAGGAACTTTCTGAAATAAGGTCTGACCACAAACTCCCCTCACTACAAGGCAGTGGGTGTGACCATACAGGGACATTTTAAAGAAAGGCAGCTTGAAAGAACAGAAAAGCACAGAAAATATTTTCCACATTTATTGAGCTTTCTGCTGTCTTTGGACCTTTTCTTGGACTGCTGGTTTTGGTTTCTTCTGTAGCTCTGTTGCAAGGACAGATTTAGCTGTGCTATTTTCAAGCACTCATCACAAATCACACATTCTCCACTGGATCTGGTGTAGACACCTTCTCATCCTCTTGCTGCTTAGAAGTTCATCTTGTTCATAACCCAGAGGGCTGTTGCAAAGCCAGCTAAGAGACAGAAATGCACTTCAAGGTTTCACTTGGCTCCTCCCCAGCTCACCTGCAGGTTCCAGGAAGGCTAGTAGTCACAAGACACTATGGAGGTTGAAAAAAATTGGCCAAAATTCCAGAAGGTGTCCCTACCGCTTATTCTTGGCTCAACAGGACTGTTAGAAAAAAATTGCACTACCCATGCTCTGTTCTTATGCAGTCCCTTGACTGACTCCTTTTAGCAAAGGAGATTTTGTATCTGCTCCCCCTTTAGCAGGGACCCAACACAGAGCAGAGCAGCAGTGGAGCTGCCCTGCCCACAGCTCTGCAGCCCTGAAGGCAGCACTAAGCAGCCCTGGGGACAAGTCACTGACTTTGTGACTGAGCCAAAATGTCCCACCTTCCTCTTTGCTGCACCCAGGTCTCACAAGAAATTGTGATTGAGAGTTTAATAAGTCACAACTCATCAGTATTTGGGATGCCAGACAGTTCCTATGCGTTTGGAATGATAAGCTGAGGTGGTAAGAGCTGTTTCATGAATGACATTTTAATGGAAGCCACGATCATTATAGGTATCTTATCCTGACAGTATCTTTAGCTTCACAAGGGGATTCAGTCCTACCAATTTACTAATGCTCAGTCTCATTCCCAGTCAAGTGTGTGAAGAAACATCTGATAAATGCAGCAAAGGTAGAGTCGTACCAGTAGTACCTGGCTGGCCCAGGCTGGTCAGATGTGCTCTTGTCTGTGTGTGCACCTGAGGATACCAGAGAAGTGACACCCCTGCAGAGTAACCTGCAGATGTCCAGTTCCCTCCATAGGAAGTGAAAGGGTTAGGAAAAGGAATTTGTTATTCATCCAAACACACAGGACTTAGACATGGATATCATGCTTGTGTCAGGTACATCCACAGCCTAACTTCAGCCTGTTTTGGTAAAAACCTTCTGTCTGTCCTGTAAGGAACACACAGAACAGCTGAGGCTGGAAGGGATCTCTGCAGATTTTCTGATACAACTCCTACTCATCCATGGTCAGTCTGAGCAGGATGTCCAGGGCTGTGTCCAGTCAGGTTTTGAGCATCTCCAGGGGTGGAGTGCCTGGGGTTGTTCCTCCCTAGGGAGGAAATTGTCACTTCCCTTTTCTAAGCTTCTCTGGATCCCTGTAGACCCATCCCTCCCAATTATCTGTGTCCTCCCAGTAGCACCACACCCACTCCCAGTCTCTCTGCCTCCCAGTTTGGCACCTTCTCCAGACTCTCTGGGTCCTATTGCCCAGTGCATCAGTGAAGGTATTAAATAGTGCTGGCCCCAGCACTGTAACCCTTGTATCCCAGGGGCAGCTGGTCTCCAGCTGGGCTTTGTGCTGCTGATTGCAAGAGCAGGCAGCAGCAGGTTCTCACAGAAGGTGATTCAGAGCTGGTATCTCTGAGGAGCATTATCTGGAGCAGCACAGCTTTCCCTGCAGAGAGATGGCAGCCCCAGCAAGGCTCCTGCTGAGACTGCCACAGCATTTTTTGCCCACTTCAGGCACCATTTCACTCCAACAAAGAGAAAGCCCAAAGGGTGAAGGTAGGCATGCACTCATTTATGAGGCAGTGGTAGCTCCTGTCCCCAGCAACAGGTCCTGGGAGTGGCAGGGACCCTGAGGCTGAGGGTAGGCAGAATTTTCTGACACAAGACCCATCACCTCTTCACTTTCCATTGGGAGCAAGACAAAGAGTGAAAGATCCTGCTCTGTCTTAGTTATAAAACACATTGTCACACTGTCATGAAGAAACATCTCCCTCCAAAAAAGCAATATTTTTTTAAATAAAATAAATTTTAGGTAAGCTTTACATGCTGATCTATATACATTAGGAAAAGAACAAAAAAAAATTTTTTTTCTTCAAATATATTATGTTTCTATTGGTTTTTAATTAAAGGTGATTCTTTGGTTCTTTTAGATTTACGACATTTATTATTGCTCTCTCAGACAAAAAAATGAAAAATAAAGCCTAGTAAAGAACACTCCAAGATTTTTGCAGTAGGGAAAAACTGCAATGAGAAAAAATATAATTGGTGAGGTTTTGGTGAAGACATTTGTCTTGCTGCCTATTCTGTGGTGTCAGGCTCTCATCAGCAGAGTGCCAGCAGGACGAGACACACAGCCACATCTCAGTACCTCTGAAGAGCCTTCTTACCCTCCAGCAGGCCAACACTCCCAACAAAATTTGTCTTATCTGTAAATCTGCTGAGGGTACACTCAATCCTCTAACCCAGATAATCCCTAAAGATGTTAAAAACAGGGCTGGCTCCAATACTGAGCCCTGGGGAACCCCACTTGTGACCATCCTGCAGCTGTCAGAAAGGTGTGGGCTCTGCACATAAGGACCCCTCACTCCTCCTTCACTCCACTCAGGCACATATAAATAAACATATTTCATTTTTGCCTCATCTTCATTCCCCCCAGAAAGTAAATATCCCTTGCCTTACTCTCCCATGACTCATTCACAAACCTTCCCACTTCTAAACTATTTTATTTTGTCTTGTCTCATACTTGTTTATCTTGGGTGCGATCCTAACCTCACTGAAGTCAGTGGCAAAACTCCCATTGACTCAAACTGAGCCAAGATTTCTTCTTTTGTCTTGATTAGATTGTGGGTGTGTTTGCCTTGAATATACTTAATCCTGTCCTGGTTGGATTGTAGCTTTTGGGTTACTGCCACGCTCTATCTCTGTATTTTAAGCAGTGTATAAGCATTTGCTGTTCTTGAGGGTCTTAAAGGATAATAATTAGCGTGCAGGATTTACCGCAGCAGCTCGGGAAGGTGTGGATGGAAGCAAATAAAGGAAATCAAACATAGGATTCTGTGTTTCAGACTTAATACTTATTTAAAATGAAGGCAGGGAGCACAGAGGGGAAAACATTGCTCCTGTGATTTGAGTCTCAGGGCTTATGGAGCACATCCGCAGGGTTACAGCACGCTGCAACTGCTATTGCAGGGAAATGCTGATGCCACAGAAAGCAAAAAAGAACAGGGTGACTGCAGTTCAATAATAACTCAGACAGGCTTAGTGAGAGGGAAAAGCAGCTTCCGTGCCAACAAGCCAGCACTTCTGCTGTTCCAACAGCAGAGGAGAAAATGCTGGTTGGCAGCCGCAGACAAAATAAAACAAAACAGCCCATTAAAAAGGCACAGGGCAGGAGGTCTGTGCTCAGATCTGCTTCCTTGCAGCAGGCAGAGACAGCCCTGGCAGGCACTGCAGTGCTGGAGGCAAACACAATCAGTCCCGTGCCACACGGGGCCAAGAACCTCATCATCCCTCTTGGCATCCCCTGCCCTCAAAATGGGGAAAGCACAGGCTTCTCCCCATTTTTTGTTTGCCTGGGGTCAGGACTGCCTTTGGAAAAGTACCTTTCTCTCACTGTAGGGAGTGCCTTCCCAAAAGATAAGCACTTCTTCTGCTGCCAAGTCCATTCTAGAGGGAAATGGTGGAAATTGATTTTTTGAGGACCCAGAGACTTGACTGAAGAGCAGTCGGACGGGAACTGGGGTGGGGGTGGAATAGCTAAAAACATCTATTCTGCTTCTCTGCATAGAGGTCTGTAAACTTCATAAATCAACAAACTACAGAGGGTACTGCTGCCAACAGCTGATAAATCACTTCTTCTGCAGTAAGTAGCATCATGGTTGTGAGAGAGGTAAAGCCCTGCATGGGATGCCCAGAGCAGCTGTGGCTGCCCCATCCCTGGCAGTGTCCAAGGCCAGGTTGGAAGGGGCTTGGAGCAGCCTGGAACAGTGGAAGGTGTCCCCACCCATGGCAAGGGGTGGAATGAGGTGACTTCTGAGGTTCCTTCCAACACAAGGCATTCTTTGAGAGATTTGATAGCACACATCAGGAATTATCTCTAAAATCAACTTCTATTTAACTGGTAGTAAAAAAAAAAAGAAAATAAAACAACCAACCAAACAAACAAACAACAACAAAAAAAAAAAAGCCAAAAACCACCCAATCAAAAATGCGGTTAAAAATGTCAGATAGTCTATTACAAAACTAATCTCTAATTGAAAGTTATTCTGAAAGGTATAAAAATTACCGAGAAATTATATCCCTTTCAGAGAGAAATTACCAAATGTTGAACACAGAGGGGGAAGATAAGCAAAAATAAAATATGATCTTTTGATTGAGATACCTGAGGTTGCAGTACTTGGGAGTATGTTTCAACACAGGAACCTGATATATATTTACTAAATTGTTTGGCACATTCAGCATGTCCCCAGGGAACTGTTGGAGGGAACTAGCAGTACATTTTTCACTCCTTCCCTGTGCATTAGCAGACATAAGGTCACACTAGTATAGCAAAGATGGGTGCAGCCTCAGGCTCATTAGCTCACAGCAAGCTAGCCAGATGAGGCAGCATGGTGTTTTCCTTTCATCATTCAAGCTTGAAAGGAAACTGTCGGCAGCCACTTGCTCTTAAAACAATGAAAATTTAGGTGACAGCAATCTCATTAGCTGAAAAGTAGCATTCAGAGAAGATAAAGATTTCTAGGTAAAGATTTCCCTCTTCTGCAGCACACACGCACACACTTATAAGCAAACTGTGTCCTTTGAATGCAAAAATCCATGTATGAGAGGAGGAAATAGTGCTCGTTAAACTGCAGCAGCCACTGTGTTTCAGTGAATTATATTTCTTGCAGGAAAATCAATGTCTAGATGACTGGCTTCCTTTCAGAATAATGCATGCATTGTGGATGTATATACATATTTACAGAGCAGCAGTTTAATCTATAACCTTTGCCACAGGATTGACACTTTCTCTGTAGATGATTTCTTTGTCTTGCACAGAACTGAAATGCAGAAAATGCAAAGGGCTATAAATACTGCTATTCTTAGGGTTTTCCAAGCTTCAGACATGATACATGGCCTGCTTGACAATTAAATACCTTTTGCATTCCAATTACTGTATGTGAAAGTCTATTCCCGATGTTTTATTGGTAATATTTCATTTCCGTGAGCTTTTAAGCTGAGTGGAACTGTATGTTCATGTGGATTTCCGAAGGTCCAGGAGATCTGGGGTTGAAGACATATTTACACTCTTTTTTTACTTTCTTTTTTCTCTGCTGCAGTTCAAGACTGACTTAACAGAGGGATGCTTTCCTTGCTATGTTCTATGGGAACCCAGTGGTCTTAATGACAATTTCTGAGTTCCCCGGTGGGGACACGAGGAGGGTTTGTGTTGTTCTCAGTGATGGTGGTGTTCCAAAGTGCCAGCAAACACTGGGAGAAAAGGACTTGCTCCCAGCCCAGCTGTCATGTATGAGAAGGCTGATTACCAGAGGCATAAAAAGCTACCAGATGTCGATCTTCCAGTAAAAATTTGTGGCATGCCCCTCCATAGGAGTTTCTTGAAAATCATAGATGTGTAAAAGGTTATATTTGCCCTTCAAGTTTACATCTCAGCTTCTAATATATTTTCTTAGACTACCTCCCACTAACAGCATTAACTTCCTTTTAATGGCTCCCTGCTTCAACTGTTGCCTTCCCATCTTTTATGATCTTCCTGATTCCTATCTCTCCCCAGCTCCATAGGGCACATTCTCTCTCCAGGAAGCAGGAATCCAATCATCCCTGTTATTGCTCTTACAGTAGTGCTGACAACACCAAACAGCCTGTCAGTGCAACCAGGAGAGGGTCTCCCAAAAATTCCCCCACGGCCCAGCTGCTGGTGACTGACTGACTGTGTTCCATCAGGTAACAGGTAATGGTCTCCAAACCCCCTCTAGATGACCTGCCTTCCTCTCCTGGTCACCTCAACCCTTCAGTTTGTGACAAGGCTTGATTTTGCCCTCTGAGACATCTTCCCCTCCCCAGCCCACAATGGATTCTCTCCCAGTTGCTTTCTCATATTCTTATGTTCATCTTTTGAAGTGCTGAGGGACAAAACTGCTGGAGTCACTCTCTCAACTTTCTTCTTTACATTGGGACTTTTCCAGTCTGGACAAAAAGCTCTGATTTTTCCCTACAGTGTGTTTTACCTATTTTCTTTTTGTTTTTTTTTTTTTTTCCCTTAGCTTATTTATCAGGAATAATATACCAGCATATAAAACAGCCTTTGGTCCCTTTGTATAAACAATAGCCAGCCTGGATGAAGTTTGCAAGGAGAGAAAGTAGGTCAAAACAATGTGACTAAATCATTCCAAAACAATCATCAGAAAGAATCAAATTCACACCCACAGGGTTTATGTGAACAGATTTAAACTTGCCAGGGCTTTGGCATCTATTGCCATCTCTGGCACTTACCAGCAGGATTCACCAGAGCTTTATGAGTCAAGGAAACAAAACAAAAAGTCCAAAGCTTAGAAAATAGTTTTCATCTGCTCAAAAAATAAAAAAAAAATATTTGATCTTCACAGCAATTTATATTCATTTTTACCAGGTTGAACTCAGTAGCTGCAACAGCTTTTAAGTGTGGCTAGGCTTCAACTCCTCTGGAGAGCTTCCAGAAAAGCAGAAGAGAAATGGGAAAATGTGTTGGTCATTGCTACTTTCCACTTATTTTGTACACTTTTCAGAATCTCAGAAGATATCTGCTGAAAAGCCTTGTGAGGCACTTATCCCCAGTTTGTAAGCTTCCCCAGTTTGTAAGTTTCCCCAGGGAAGGGCTAAGCCCAGAACTGCCAGGCCATGGTGGCCCAGGAGAATCAGAAACACTGGTTCTGATGGCTGGGCCTCTACAGGGCAAGTTTCTGTCTTCATTTTCTCTTAATTAAGCCTCAAGAGCAAAGGATGACATGTTCTTAACCCCAGATATGTGGCTGTGGATCAGCTAGTTGCTGATTTCACAGAGGCTGGTGTAGAAGTGTAAAACTGCCCATCTTTTCATTATGAGGTTTTTCCACTTACACTAGGCATGAATCTGAACCCAAAAGTAATCAGCATTAGTTTAAAAAAAAATAAGAGGAGAAACAAAAGTCCTTCTTCACAGTTCCTTCCACTAAATTTGAGCCATTTGTAGGATGATTTGGGACCAAACTTCGTGGCTGGCACCATTTTCCGCAATAAGACAAAGCAAAATCCTGAATGCAAATACTTCTACATGCAGGAAAGCCTGAATTTGGAAATGTGTGACTTGCCCTAAATGTCCCTAGAGCACCTTTCCCCAGGAGATCTCTGTTGTTTTGCTGCTGGCAACTGCACAGGACCACAGAGTGTCAGCAGCCAGCAGGCAGGGAAACTATCTAAAAGCAGAATAAGGCAGAAAGTAGAGACTTTAGTCAATCAAAATGTCCCTCAGTAGAAGAGATACAGAGAATACAATTTGCTTCATTTCCTCATCAAGCCTACTGGGTTCACAAAGTTCATGTTAACAATTGACTCATGCCAATCATTATTTTCACCTTTAAAAGAACTGATGAAGATGTCACTTCACAAAAAGCACTTTTCTAGACCCTTCACTTTTTCCACATGACATATTTTCCAACCTGAAATAACAAAAAATAAGGGAAAAAAAATTAAAAGTGTTGTTGATTTTTTTTTTTCTAAGTAAGGAGGGGAAAAAATGCTACAGATCTTCTGTGAATCCCACCCTGTATTTCATATTTCTCCAGTGAGGCTCCCATTCTTTTATTCAGATTCCAAAAGTAGACATAATTTGTTCCAAATGTTTTCAAAGGCAATCAGCAGCATCGACTTACATTCTTTCCAGGGTTGGGAGAAAACTGTGAAATCTTCTAAACACTAATAGAGGAGTGACTGAGGGGGAGGGATGGTGGAGAAGGGCAGATGGAAGAAAGTGAGAGGGGAAAATGACGAGAAAGAAGGAGGAGATGGAAAAAAAAAAGAGAAAAAAATGCATAAAGGAATATGCTGATGATCTATTTGCTTATATTGTTACAGTTATGACTCCTTGAACAGCTCTGGAGAGACTTTACCTCTTGCCAGCTGCATATTTCCATTGGCAAGGTAGCTCACAGTTCTTAGCATGATATTATGTAGCGGAATATGATTGAGAAATATGCCATAAAATTATATATTTATTGCAAGTCTGTCAGTGCGATTTTTGCAGGGAAGCTCAACATATAAATCCTTGTGTGTTGCATGTCTATTTTGTCTGGTAGAGATCCTTGCTGAATTACTCACCAGTCATTGTGCAGGTTTAGAAGCCTGGACAGATGTTACCCATGCAAATAAAGGGAAAAATGCTGCAATTTATCTTCCATTTAAGCATCTATACAAGCCACAGGGTTGTTGAATGTCTGCCTTTAAAATGCAGTGTGGTCTGGAGCTGCCTTGGAGTGCAGTCGAGGGCTCATGGCGTGCTGCCTGCTCTGCCCCTGGCTCTCTGTGTGGCCTTTGACAACTCATTTAATCCCCAGCTTCCCAAACCTATAAAATAGGAACAATAATTCTTGCAGTGTTTCCCACACAGGGACAAGTGTAGGCATCAATCCTCTGCAGCCATGACCCTGGCCAGGTGCACATCACCACTGACCCACAGAGCTCAGCAGCTGGCCAGCAAAGTGCCAAGTGATGCTGGCCACCAGAGCCACCTCCCCACAAGCTTTTCCCCACATCCCTGCAAGCTCAAATCCCACAGAAAGTCCAACTGAGAGAAACAAGGTCACCATCCAAGGGTTTCCGGCCTGGAGACGTTTCTCCAAGCTTCACAAGGGTCAAACATCTGCTACTGGCCTCTCCCAAGCTGGGCATGGTGCCAGGACCCTGAGATTGTCCCCAATAGCACAGCCCCACAGCCCACACTGGCATGGCTGTGAGCACTGATAGCCAGAGAGTAAAGAATTGGTGGTTAGTGTTTAATGGGCACACATTAACTCTTAAGCCTTCAAAAGCTCTAATTAAGCCTGGCTTTCATTTGAAACGCACCACCCGAGGTGGGAGAGGAGGCCATTTGTTTTTACACAGCTGAGGAATGTGCATTTAACTATCACAGGAAGGAAAAAGAAATGAAAAACACTTGGAGAGCTGGTAAACTCAACCACCTGTACCCCGGCAGCCGACTGGAACGTTTCTCTTCCCACTGTAGGCCAGAGCTTTGAACAACTGCAGGAGGTGGCTAGTCTAAAACTTGAATTTAATACAATGGCCTTTGCTAAAATCAGCAGGGCTTGGAGAGTTTTAACCAGTATTTTGTCACTGTCCACCCAGCACCAACAAATTCATCTGCTCTGTGTTTTTGTATCACGACGCATCTCCACCTCTGCATTCCTGCTCCTCAGAGGTTCAAATCCTAAATAAGACAAGGCATCCAGACAAAGCTGTGCAAACTCAGCTCCCTCTGACTAACTGTTTGGACAGTTTTAGTCATAAACAGTATAGTAAATTAATGTTAGTCATGCAAAATTGTTTTAATGCCTGCATAGTTTCTGCTCTGTGCCCAAAACAGTGCTAGATTGTCTTCTGCCTGTTGTACCAGACTCTAACACATTCTTGTGCAGCTTAAAGAAACGTGTTCTGAAGGATACTAAAGGGGCCTGAGAAGGACTGTGTTCTGCATTTAAATTGTGGGTGGACCTGGGGGACTGGTGCATGTAAATGAGGCAAGAGTTTGTGAGACTTATTTTTAATACCCCCACCAAAACTGTGCATTAACTTGGAAAAGTTTTAAATTGTGAAATAAAGCCTGCCAGTGATCTAAAAATAAAGAGGCTTTCATTCAAACAGGATTGAAAAAACAGAAGGAATTACTTAATTTTCAGTGGCAATTGGAAGCATGATGTTTGGTTGAAAAAAAAATCAACAGAAAATAAGGAAAAGCAATTGAAAAAAATTCATGGTTCATTTGTTGGAAAAAATCAGCTAGATTAAAGGAGAAGAAATGTCTTCAATAAAAGGAAGTAATTTAAACATGTTACAGAAGGAATCCTTGAGATTTGGTGATCAAGCTGTCAAACATTTTTCATGGGAAGGAATTGGCAACTGGGAGCAAGAACAAGATGCCTACCAAAATTAAACTCTCTTGTTCCTCTCTGAGATGCCTCCACCTTGGTAAGAATTTGAAAAGTAATTAAGCACTAGATTTACAACCTGGAGGGGAAAAAAAGAAAATAAAATATGTCCTTAACTGAGATTCAGCAATAAGCTCTTCCTCCACCATTGCTGATGGAAACTCTATAACTCTTTTCGAGGCAAAATGCACCAGGGCGTTTTGCCTGAGCAAATTGATTTTTCGCTCTTTCCACCTGTCCAGGTGTAAAGCATCTGAGGGCATTAATATGCATTTCTGCACTTGGTCTGCTGGCTGCAGAGAGAGAGACACAGCACAGCACTCACAAGTGTCACTGTCATCTGAGCCTGAGGCTGTCCAGCACCTCCCAGTGCAAGACCCACCAGCAGGAAGACTGCAGAGTACCCCAGAGACAAATCAGAAAGGCTTGGGGTAGGATACAGGGCATCCATCTCCCTGACAGCCACTTCTCAGCAGTCCAGAAAGTTCTCCCAGTTTTCACACATGGTCCCCAATGCCTTGAGCATCTTATTTTTCTGGGTCTTCAGACCAGGGTGAGAGATTGTTCATACATTGAGAAGCAACATGCAGGGAATACTCTAGTTCTGGATGGTCAGGATTTTTTTCAAATTATTTTCTAGCCCCTCTGTTTTGATAGCAAGTTTTGTTTCTGGAAGATCTTTTTTAGTGTTATTTTATGCAGCATCACTCCACTTTCTCAAACTAGGCAGAAAAGTAAAAAAAGTAGGAGAAAAAAAGAAGCATTCAACTTTTCCCAAACAGGAGCCTTCTCTGGAGCAACTGGTTCCTCCCACTCCTGCGTGAGACAATGTTTACAATTAGCTTCCCAATAACACCATCTGGAAGAGCATCAGCCTTACTGTGCTTTCACACCCAGGCCTCAATATGACCATGAAATCAAAACAAGGCAATTTTTCCAACCACCTGGCAAGTTTCCCCTGGATGTTGGAATTAAAGAGCTAGTGCAAGAAACTATGGCCTGATCTAACCACAGCTATTCTGCCTTGCAGGCCATGGTGAGAGTGTCTTACAGATTTAACCACAACCAGGACTTCCTTTTCAGCAAAGGGGTTTTTGCCCAAGATATTTTATTTGGAAATTTTTCTTCATATGGCACTGCTGTGCCAGGTCCATTGGGCTCTGGCTCCAGTCTCTAAGCACTGCTGTTTATAAGCTCTCCTGAAAGTTTGGAAGCAAGGGGAGAAGGATAAGGCAGAAGCAGGCACTGGGGTTCAACTGAGCCTAATGGCACTGAGCCCACAAAGAATTCCCTCTTCTTAGCCAGTCACCCCAGTTGTATCATAGTCCTGATAAACCAAGGGACCTTATGACAGGCCCTCGGGAAGTTGCAGTGTGCTTCACTCTAATCTCATTTTAAACTTTTAAGCAGGATGACCTCAGGTGTCATCCTGTTCTGTGGTACTCCTCACCTCGTTTAACGTTCCTGCTGCACATCCCTACACATATTTCCACAGGGACATTGGGCCAGTTAGAGGATCCTGCTCAAAATCTACCTGAAAATAGAGCAGATTCTAGCGTTTCATCCTTGTCTTCCAAAGAAGTGTTTTCACCATGAATTTTAGCCAAAAAAAGGGGGTGAGATTTTAGGACAGATTGAAGGCTAATTCACACTGTGCTGATAACTTTCCCCAGGGACTTGTTCAATCCTTTTTCACACTGTGAGATGATCAAATAGCTGCTCAATGTATGCTGTTGTGCCAATCTCCATCTTTGTCAGCATCATCTGTATTTTCACTGAGAGCAAGAGTACAGCTCTGGAATTAACTTCAGAATGATTTTAGGACATATTGTTATATTATCATTATTACTATTGTTATCATTATTGTTTTTATTGTCATGATTATGACAATTATTATTCCTAAATACTTAGAAATCATACTTCAATTAACTATCCTCTTCAAAACACTTTTCTAAAGATTGGATCTGTTGTCTGCTTATTCTTGTATCACAGTTCCTACCAAAATTACAATCAAACTGTTTATTTTTTCCTGTGGACAGTCTTCTGAAAGAACCACAGGATTCAAGTCTTCCTGAGTCTTTCCCAGCTTTCCTGTCAATCTTCTCCATCCGTGATGAGTTTGTGCTCCATTTTCTCTAGAATCATATAAAAATCAACCTTTAAAATTTGTCCAGTTATCCCAGTGTCCCTCATAGATTTTTGTATTTATTAGCAAAATTCACAGATGGGCTTTGCACTGCCCGTGTTGAAACACAGAGGTTTTTCCCCCCAAAAGGACATCTCCAGCTGGTGATCTGCAAGTTCCCACAAGCAGTTCACTGGGCAGTGGTCAGGCTCTGTCCTGTCCAGCCTTGAATTTATTGAAGTGTCTTTTGGTTTTGCTGGTATTTAATTAATTTGTTCCTGCAATCTTTTTTTTTTCCTAATTGCCTGTTTCCCTCAATTATAGACCAAAGTCCCACAGCTCTTCCTGTCAGTCCCAGAGATTTCATGAGCCATGTTAAATCCCCCTTTTGTACCCAACACCCTCAGGCCATGCACGATGGTGACCCATTTCCTTCTTCTTTCATTCACCTGCACCAGGGCCCCCCCCAGGATCTCTGGTAAGGTCAGGAACTCTTTTTTGCAGTCCTGAGGCCTCCTAAATTGCCATCTCCAGAGGATCTCTGTCCTTTTTCAACCCTCAGCTGCTCTGGGGATGTGGGGTTTGGGCGTGCCAGGAGGACTAGTCTCCAGAGGCTCTTTGCAGGTTCAGCTGGGGTCTTCTTGGCAAGATGATGTGAGTCCTTCCATCCCACACCAAAGGGCTTCTACCAGATTTGGGTAATGCAGCTTCTTTCCTGGGGGTACAGTGCTGCAGTACCACTGAAGATGAGCTAACACAGTTGGCTGCCTGGAAATGCCCCTGTCCTTTCCCTTTCTACCTCACACACTTTTTATCTAGTCTCCAAGTTTTTCACTTGGACCACAGAATTAAACAGAAGCAAGAACTCGAGGAGGATTTTTGCACAAAAATAATTGGCTTCTGTGTTACTCAGGCTGGGATAATCCAGCCTTTCTGTTCCAGGATGATGTTGGTCACAGACAATGTGGAAGATATATGTGCCCAGTCTTACCAAATCTTCCAGCTGGCCCAGTTCCCCCTCCCCTGACTCATCCAGACATGCTGGTCTGCACGCCTCTCTTTTCTCACAGAAGCTGATGTTTCCAGCTCCCTGAACCCCTGCCACAGCACATCTTGGGCAGGAACAGATCAGGCCTTGACTTTCTCCATGTCCCCTGCTGTGCCTGGGGACAGCTCACACCATCCTGATCTGCCCTGCCAGGCTAGAGTAGTGGCACCTTTACCAGAGAGGTTCTGAAAAAGTCTGAACAGACTTTTTGTAGTTTTTGTCCTAGGAACTGTTTTATATTACCCAAATACAGCTCAACACTAAGCTCTTTCAGGGATGCTTACAGATACTCTTTTAAAACTTCCTTGCTTCATCTTCCACTCTTGTTTTGGTTTTTGTTTTAGTTTATCTGATCTGTGCCATCATTTCCATTATTTGTTCCATTTTGGATCAAGAGGAATTACCAGTCTGCCACTTCTCTCCCTGGGAGCCGGATCCCGCTGCTGATATTAACACAACTCCTTATGTCATGAGCAATTAATCAGTGTTTGGGGCCTCCAGGGCTGTTCTGTCAGGAGGCAGCGTTGCTGCTGCAGCCAAGCAATGCATGAGTGCCATCCTTTTTAGTCATAAAGAGTATGTGAAAGTATGACTCATTTTCCTAAGCAGGGCAGGAGGTGCCCAGAATGGCTTCCATGTTTCCAGACATCCTTCTAGCAGGAGCTTCATCTTCTGGGCAACATTACGTGGGTTTTCCTCATGCCATCCTGCTCTTCTTTCTCCAGTCTAAAAAACTGCTGTCCAGCCCCTCACCAAAACTGCTTTTTATTTGCATATAGAAATTGTGGCCAAAAATCAAAACCTGTGGTCTGAATATATTAGTTTTCTTACGCTTTTTTGTTCCGTCCGTGTCACGGAAATTTTGTTACAGTTGTGTGCTATTAGATTGAACTGCAGTATTTTTTAATATTCACTGTATTTTGCTGTTCCTTATTCATTGATGTGCCTGAAAAATCTCCAAAGTACCTGGCTGAAATACTAAGTCATCTGATTTAGTTAAGTTTCCACCTGCCTCAGGTATTCTGGTGTTTTTCATTGCATGGCTGTTTTACTGTAATTCCACAGTAATTACACTTAGAATATATTTTTAAATGCATATAATTACCCCTAAGTTGAAATGTATGACTGGCATTATTAACACTCTGTTCTTAATGAAACAGAATTTAACCTGGAGCTGTACTAGAATTATTCTGACAATTTTTGTAGCTGTTCTGTACATATTAAAGCAAAATAAAATTTTTAAATAATTGCAGTGTAAGGTAAGTTGTGCACTAAGCCTCTAAAAATTCTTTAATCATAAAAATCCATGCTCAAATGACATAATTACCCTTAATATTTTTTTTATACCAAATATATTTGTCAAACTCTTTTACATCAAAGCAGTGCCAGAGTAGTGTAATAAATCTGAAAGCTGTGCTAATATGGATGACCTTCCTTTTGATATGAGTTTGTAATAATTATAGACATAAAAAGTGGAACCATTTCATAATTATGTTGGACATGTGATGAGAGTGCAGTTGAGTAATTATACCATGGTTTTGTCTTGTATTTGGATATTTCTTTAGCCACTGTTCTAGTGATGAGGAGAACTGGGTTCAAGAGTGAAGACAAGAGGCAATAAAATATGCTGTATCCTAAAGTAAATCAAGTATGACTTTAAAATTGTAAAAGGCTGAGTCAACACTCCATTATTTTTTGCTCTGGCATAGTGTCTCTGATGTTGATAGAGGTAAATGGCTGTAAAATCGGTGTGACAGGCTGGATATCAAGCTCTTTTAGAAGAAGCTGTTGAGACCTCAGGTATTTCCTACTTTTGGTCCACAGAGGTCAGACCAGACATTTCTCCTGGCTAAGAGCTGGTCACTGACAGCACTGGCACAGCCTTGATCTGGCCATCACAGCCAATAAATCCCCAGGCAGACCCAGAAATGGGAAAAAAAAACAAAAGAAAACTCAAAAAATAATGAGGACAGAAACATTATGAGCCAGTGTCACTTGAACTGGAACAAAGTTATGTTCAGGCATGGTCTGAGATAAGGGCAAGTGGCTGAGAACAATTTTTCTTGTGAAAGGTCTATTTTAATGGCTGAAATTCAGTCATTCCTATTTATGTTTCTTTGCAGGTTCTAAATTATAACAGCCTATAAAATAAGCAGCAGGTGACAAAAAGAGAGATACAGTGGTTAACTGGACATGCAGGAGAACTCCAAATGGAGTAGAAATGAACATCCTCTATAGAGATTTATGGATTTTTTTTTTTTTTTGTCTCAAAAATCCTTTTTTGTTCGAAAGCTGTTTCATTACAGCAAAAAATGGAGAAGTGTGAAGAGGAGACCCATGCCAGATGAAGGGAAGTGTGTGAGATCTACTATGTGAGAATGTCCTAGATAATGACTGACAGCTGAGAGGTTTTGGTCTCACTTTCATTTTAATGGCATCCTCCAGTGATATGCACTGGATTTCAAGCCTTTGTCGCACTGTCAGCTCCTGTGATGATCCACAGAATATGGGCATTTGACAGGTCTTTAATAAACAGTTTGCTGCTGGGATGAATTGAAGTTCAGCTGGATCCAGCTTGAGTTCAGCAGAACACATAAGGCTGTTAACTCACCTTTATGCTACAAAGGGAAAAAAAGAGAAGGGAGCGGGGAAAAATCCAGGCTTGGACACCTGCTATTTTTTCAGACATTAATTATGAGACCTTATTTTTGCAGAGCATGATAATGGAGTAGCAAGCTGCAGTAGCACATACTTGCTACAAAAAAAGCTGCAGCTAAGAGCACTAGAAAATGCTTTTTAACTTTTTTCTTGTTTTTTCATGTACTTGTAGTCAACTAAAAACCCTCCAGGAGAATTTAGTTTGTTGGCTTTTTTGGCAGAAATGGGATTCCAGGGCTATTCTTTGTTTCTGTAGCACTGAGGTTCTTCTGGCACTGGCTCACAGACACAATCACAGAATCTCAGAATCATTTAGGTTGGAAAATACCTCTGAGGTCATTGGGTCCAAGATGTGTCCAATCCCCACCTTGCCACTGAGTGCCACGTCCAGTCATTCCTTGAATGCCTCCAGGGATGGTGAGTTCATCCCTGCCCTGGGCAGCCTTTTCCACTGACTGACCACCCCTTCTGTGAAGAAATCCCTCCTAATGTCCAACCTGAACCCACCATGGTGAAGCTTAAGACTCTGTCCTCATCCTGTCCCTGTTCCTGGGAGCAGAGCCCGACCCCCCCGGCTGTCCCCTCCTGTCAGGGAGTTGTGCAGAGCCACAAGGGCCCCCCTGAGCCTCCTTTTCTCCAGGCTGAGCCCCTTCCCAGCTCCCTCAGCCCCTCCTGGGGCTCCAGCCCCTTCCCCAGCTCCGTTCCCTGCCCTGGACACGCTCCAGCCCCTCGGTGTCTCTCCTGTCCTGAGGGGCCCAGAGCTGTCCCCAGCACTGGAGGTGCCTCAGCAGTGCCAGCACAGGGGACGGGCACTGCCCTGGGGCTGTGTCACACTGGGACAGCCCAGGGGCCATTGGCCTCCTGCCCACCTGGGTACCCTGGCCTCATGTCCAGCCACTGGCACCAGCACCCCCAGGGCCTTTCCCACAGGGCCCTTTCCAGCCCCTCTGCCCCAGTCTGGAATGTGGTTATTGTGCTCAAAGTGTAGAACCCAGTACTTGGTCCTGTTGAACCCATCTTTGGTCTCAGCCCATTGACCCAGCCTGTCCAGATCCCTTTGCAGAGCCTTCAGGCTTTCCAGCAGATCAAAACTCCCACCCAACCTGGTGCTGTCCATTAATTTGGTAATGGTAACTCAATGCCCTTATCTAGATAAAGTATTTATTTATATAACAAAACACACCAAAAAAAAATCATTTTTGGACACAATGCCCATGTCAGGGCATGAGTCAGGCAGGACACCATTGTGGAGATGAGATTCCAATGAAAAAGGAAAGAGGAGCAAACCAGCTGAGTCTCAGCCATCTATTTTAAACCCTGCTGCTTCCTCCATCAAGGAAGAGGAAGGGGTTGGAGCTGGGCAACACGGAGCAGAAACTGCCTCCATCATTAGGATCCTTTCCTCATCTCAGTTGAAATGGGAATCCCTGTTCTTTAGGACTTCTCCACCCTACTCAAAACTTTCAAATCTTCCTTTTCATATTTCTCTTCCTCTTGCTGGATTGACCTGGTTCCTTGTTTTTTAAACTTTTTTTTCCCCCCTATAATTTATTTTCCTTACTTACTTTGTGATTCTTATGTAGGTCAGCTCTGATCCAAGTTGTACCATGTGCTCAGTGGGAAGTCCTTTTAACTTTTTTTCATTATTTTCTTTCAAAATGTATTTTAGCAAATTCTAGTGAAAGAAGAGCTTTTATAGTGTCACTTTAGTTAGAGTCAGTACAGCCAAAGGAGGGTGGGTGTCAGGGAACTTGCACTGTTTACTGCAAGATTTAATACCTGGAAAAGCCTTTACTCCCAGATTTGGTTCTGACATGAACATTCTTGGACCCAAACTTCATGCTGATCTCTCCTTTGTGCAGATCATTTTATCTTGCATCCTGTGTGAAGACAGAATTGGAGCAACATAATAATAAAAAAAAAATTATAAACAAACAAACAACCCTAAAGAATGTTGATGGCAGGAATAGATATCACAAGGAATTGAGCCAAATTAGAAAGGGTGCGGTGATGTTCTTGGACAAGACAGAACCTGGTGCAGTATCTGTGATATCACTCAGAAAATATCAGGCCTTGATATGCTGTTTTCCTTGCTGTGTGTTGAGTGTAACTGCTCAATTACCACTTCATAAAACCTCCTCAAGTTAATGGAGAGTGTAGCAATTGAGAAAACTGGGACTAAAATGGAGCAATTGAGTGACTCTCAGGTTTTTTGTTTGAAGAGGAATGTGTGTCAATAATGTGACCAGTATAAAATACAGGGCCTTCCTTAAGGACCATTTTAGAATGAATTGGGAGGGAAAATAAAATTCATTAACTTAATTCTTCATTTGTCTGTACAATGTGAGGTCTCAGACATCTCCCACGCAAGGAAATTCTGAAATAAAACCAGGCACGCCAGAGGCATAAACCCAGTGACCAAACTTTTTAAGGTGCATGAGTCTCTAGTTGCCCCATTTCTGCATAATTTGAAAGATTTTTGTTCTTGCATGTCCTTTCCCAAATATATCTAGGCTGGATAATGCCTACAGTGAGTACAATTGAGAGTGACATGTTAGGAAAAGTGAATTAAGAATCACCTACGCTTAAATAGGAAAGGAGATGAACATTAAAGTAGCCCAGTTGAATGAAATTGGACACTGTATGCTATCATAAGTGACAGCTGCCATGTTAATTCCCTGTTCTATTCAGGGCTGTTAGCTGATTAGTGTTATCTCACCAGCCTGTGCTTCCTCCGCTGCCTCATGGCACGCAGCAGCCCCTGCTGCAGAACTGCCACAAGAGACTTTGTTGTGGCATTGTGGCTCTCTGCTTGGCCCTGTGAGAGTGAAAAAGAAGGGCTGGCAATGGGGAAGGAGTGGATGGAGTTGGTCTGGAGCTGCATCAGGTCATTGCTTTAATTTAGGGGTTGGACCAGCTTAATGAGTTGGCCTCAACCTGCAGAGCTGCTGTTTGTTCTACATCCAGCCAGAGCCAGAGAGGAGAGATATTAAAAGATGCATCAATACATCATCCACTGAAGGCCCAAATATATGCAATTTTTCAATAGGGAAACAGAAGCTAGTTAGTTTTGGTTTCCTCAAAACCAAAACAGCAACTGTTTTCATTTCTAATAATATAGAATTTCTCACCTTCCTGGATTGCTGTAAATATTTACCACAACCATCAGGCTATTAAGATAATGATAGAAACAATAATTTACCTTTAATAGCACATTCTGTGGTAACTAATCCTTATGCTGCAAGATGTCCTGGCTTAGCTCTTGTTCAGGATTTTCCTTTTGTAGTTAAAATGCACTTTTCTCATGATGCCCAAGGACTTTGTACTGCTTTATTTACCATTGTGTATAGAGATCACACAGTTAAGAGACCAGTTCTGAGGCTGACAGACATAGCCTAGAAAGAAGGGGAGAGGCACGGAGTATATCCTGAAGGAACAGAGGAAACCCTGAGAAATTCCACCTATTTTCTCTCTCCCCCCCCTTTTACTGCCTCTCAAAATGCTGAGAAGCTAATTTGTGGTGGAGAGGAATGGTAGGGACTGAAGGGAGGCTCTGAGTCCTCCGAGATCAAAACCAAGGAACATAAAGAAGTCTACAAAAACTGGAGAAATGCTGGAAAGCTGAGAAATCCAAAAAGTGATGTTTATTTACAAAACATATATGTTCTTCCCAATGTGGCACTGCTTGCTGTGAGATTTTTTTAGCTTGGTACACACTGGTCCCCAGTAATTGCAGATGTCAGGCTGATCAAACCAAGCAGATCTGGTGGATAACCAAAGCCCACAGCCCCTAATGCCCAGAACCAGCAGCCCTTCCCAGGTGCATGTTCAGCTGCACCTCCCAGCCTTATCTCCCGTCCAAAATTTCATTACTATTTAAAGTGAAAATAAAGCATAGAAATTAAAATCAATACACTTTAGAGATTCAGTATCTTCAAAGGCTGTTGTCTGTTAGCACTTTTTATTTATGTGGCTTAATCTGAATAAATGTGGTGAATACCTTTGGCTCAGCATTCTTTAGGGCTCAGCTGACAGCTCCCAAGAGCATGCATAGTCTGAGGATAAGAAGGTATTAAAATAATTGTCTTATTCCCAACCACAATCTTTGCCTCTTGTGCTCCAGCACAGCTTTGCACCACTATTTGCTTGAGTTTCATTCAAATTCACCCTGTTCAGATGCTTTTGTTCAACAAACATCATGAGGTATGCAGCCTGGTTGAAGGCAGTTCAAAGATCAGGAAGAAGGATGAGAGATGTTGAAAACATGGTCTGCAGAGGAAAACTGAAAAAAATAAATCAGCTAGACACCAGGTTCATCAAGTCCTTTAGCTGCTGGTGTCAGATGGTGTCAGTAAGAGGATGAATAATTGACTGCATTGCAAAGATCCAGTTAGTCTCCCAACCACCAGCACCTCTTCAGAAATGGAGAGGGATCAGCAGGATGCCTTGGGGAAGGGCTCTATTGCCTTTGCTGAACAATCCTCAGCCTGTAAATACACATAAGGGTCCACCACCAGCTATTAGTGTAAGTTGAGAGCTGCACAAACACCATATGCAAATGTTATTGGCTAGGAATGTGGGAATTAATTACTATAAAGCCTCTCAGAAATGCAAAAGAAGAAGAAAAATAAACATTTAATTTTCCTAGACTCCATCCGAGGCCATTTTGCCTGCCCATTTTTTGGAAAATGTTGCTTCTTTTTGTGCACCTTTACAAAGATTCTTCTCAATCCTTTTACATCAAAATGACAATAATTGCTGAGCTTACTAAAGAGTGATTTTTACTGTGTCTGTGGATAATCTTACAGCTGAGAAGGGTCTCACCCGACATCTATGTAATCTCTTATGTACTGCTGGTTTTAGTCTTTTCTGAATGATTTCTTGAGGACCACTGGATAGGTCTATTCTCAAAAGAAAGGTAGAATTTTAATGGTTCTTTATCTGAACTAGCTGCCTAGATTTCCTTTATAACCATTGGAGGGAAATAGGCACTTTAATGATAAAAACCTAGACAGAGTTAGCTACCTAATTTAGGTCAGCTGACTCAATGTTTGCTGATAATTTCCTTTGAACTATAGCCAAAGAGATTTCTTGATATCTAGCTCAGATCAGCTCATACCCAATATCTAAAGATTTTTTAAAATTAATTCTCTCACTTAAATGTCTGTCACACTCAGGTCCCACAAGCAACCTCTAGGAAGAGCTGCAGACCAAACTATAATGATACCATCTAAAAAAACTTTACCATCACAGTACTATTATAAAATCAGCACTGTGAAGAAATTGACCCATCCAAAAAAAAAAAAAACCCAAAATAAAAGCCATGAACTCTGTGTCAATAATTGAGTGTCCACAAGCTGTAAGAAAATTCCTTTGGCAAACAACAACCCTAATGTTCTTTGACTTGCTGCCATCTCTTCTCACTGCCCTGTAATCAAGTTTGTTTTCAGACAGACTGTGCCTGATTCTTTCAAGATAAGGAGGGTGTGTATTCAAACAGAAGTTACCAGTAGATAGATCTGTGGCATGGGAAGGGCAAGAAAGTAATTGAATAGAGCTCTGTGTATTTATGTAACACTTATAAGTGATTTCCAGGAAGAGGAATTAAAGTCTCCAGAGGTGGTGGCAATAGTCTCTGTAGTTACACACCAGGAAGAGAAAGAACTTGCAAGCTGGGACAACCTTTGGGTTGAAGAAGAAGAAGAAGTATCGTTGAAAGACACAAGTGCCAAAATATCTCCCTGTAACTCTGCTAATGGAGAGTCAAAGTAGTTTAAAATAATTCGGAAAAGATAAAATTTTAATTGAAAATTCTAGGTCTTTATAAAACTTTGTGTTGAAGGTGCTATAAATATACTCCAGTGGCAAAGGAGAGAGTTTGGAGATTTTGATATGGATAAGATGTAAACAAACACATATATAAATCAGAGATAGAGATAGAAATAAAGATATAATTTTTTTTTTTCATCTTCAGGCCCCCCCGGTATACATTGAGGTTCCTATACAACCATTAGTTTCAGAGCAGTATGTGAAGTTTTGCACATTTAGGTTGCTTTTTTTTGCTAATTAGAATCAGTGACAAAATGGTTACAAAGTGACCATTTCGGTTACTTTGTGTCTCCTTTCCCTACTGTCATTTTGAATTCCGCAGAAAAACACAGTTCTCAGTTCTACAGCATGTCTCAACATCACCAATTATTTGTGGGGGTCAGGGGTGCTTGACCTTTCTGACAGTGGATGAGAATAAAACCATTCCCCAAAAGCATCGTGGTCAGCTCTTCGGTGTGCTGGAACAGGCCAGCAGGTGATGAGCTGGTCATGCTGAGTGCAGAGATGGTGTGTGCCAGCTCACATCCAGCACAGCTCATCCTGCATTGCCTGCTCAGAGGAAGAGGGGCATCCTCCTTTTGGCTTCACAATGGCAGGACACAAGAGGCAGCACCAGCCTGCCCAACACAGAACGCTGTAAAATCCTGGCTGTCCTCTTCCAGCTCAGACAAATAGACTTGCCAGCTTGCATCACCACTCTCTTCAGTCTTCTGCACATCAAACTATGCAGTTTTCCTTCCCTTCCTTTCCTTTTCGCCCTCCTTTCCCCCTCCTTTCCCCTTCCCTTCCCTTCCCTTCCCTTTCCCCTTCCCTTCCCTGAAACTTCCCTGATACTTCCCTTCCATCTTATCCTTTCCTTTCCTTTCCCTTACCCTTACCCTTCCCTCCTCTCCCCTCCCCAGCTGTCTCCATTTCCCCCCTTTCCTTTTCCTTCCCTGAAATCAGTGACTGCAATTAGAGGTTAATTTGCACAAATCCCAGCCTCTTTCACTCTTTAAGGACGTGATCCTTTCTCACTCTGAGCAGCCAGGGTTGTCTGTTTTCCCTAAGGGATGTTAGAGAGGGAAGGACAGGAGGAAGCTCTGTGTTTCCAGTGCCAGATAAGGAGATATCATTGCCTGCACTGGATGGATTAGGGGAACATTTCTTCTGCAGACAGGACCCTTCTAGTATCCATTATGGGCATGTTTATATCTGTTCCTTGGAAGATCTAACATCAACAACTTCCCTGGATGGGCCATCAAGCCTGGTGTGGCTGTTTCTGTTTCCCCGCGGTGCTTCCAATAAAACTTGTCCAGGTCCATTAACAGAAGCTATGGAGTCAGGAGTGGGTCTGCTTTCCAGTGACAGGTCTGAGAAAGTGTATCATTTAAAAGGTAAATAGTTTCCCCACAAACAGAGCCCAGCAGCAAAGGAATTTAATTCATGGTATATATCCTAACTCCAAAGGCTTGTCAAATGCTGGGCTGTTGTCTCAAAGAAAGAGATTAAAACTGCACACCTCAGCCTGAATTGTAGCCAGATTCATCTGCTGGTGCATTCCTGTTTTCACTGGGACTGAATAAGGAGGGCTTATTCAGTCTTAAGGCTTATTCAGGGCTTAAGGATGATCTCATTCTGATGAATGAAATCCTGACATCTTAGAAAATAGTGGGAGTGTTGCCATTGGATTTGCACTGTAATCAAAATGCCAGCATCCCATGAGTCTGGGACTACCACAAGAGGAAGTTTAACCAAAACATTTTGAGGAATGCTCAGGCTCATCTGGATTTGAATATTGAGTCTTCCTATGTGGAAAGTGGTTGTGTTTATCTTCGCAGGGTTGCTCATTGCCATGCTAAGCAGGAGAGTCCTGCAAAGTTCATATTTCAAGCCAAAAAAACTTAGGCTTTTCTAATTTAAGGTATCAAGAGGACTTTGGGTCACCATGCTATACAGGAAAGAGCAGATTATTCCATTTTTTTCTACTGTTACATCTTGAAGAAGCAGTAGTAATAATAATAACATTAATAAATGATGATGAAGAAGAAGAGGAAGGAGAAGGAGGAGACGAGGAAGAGGAAGAAGAGGAAGAGAAAGGAGAGGGGAAGGAGAAGGACCACAATAAGAGCTGTTCAGAACAGACACCCAAACACCATGTTTTTTCCTTGCAGTAAGCCTTGGAAATAAAAGGTTGCAAAACCCTTGGTACTTCCCGCTGAGAGTTTTCACACTTTAAAATAAAGCTGCCAGAGACATAAGCAATTTTGGGTTTGGTTGAATTCTAAATGTCAATATTGCTGTTTACTACCTCTTGAAGTAATGAATTGCATCGAAGGTCCAGCAGCTCTCACTGGCCCTATTGATTGAAAACCTGAGCTGTGGTTCACTGTTTCTAAGTCACCTGTTATCCCTTTATATACTGACCTCTGCCTGTAGTTCTTGTAGTTCTGCTGCCTTTGAAGCATGTGTCTAGTGAACATGCCTTCAACATGTTTTCCATCCAATTAAAATTCCTTGCTATCATTCCCTTTTATCTAGTGTTTGTAATTGGATTCCCAGTTTCTCAATTTTCATGTCAGCAAGGGGGAAAACGATAGTAAGTGCCTGATATTAAAAAAAAAAAAAAAAATAAAAAGTTATGATTTAATTCTGTTAAATGGTTCATTCTTTCTTTAGATGAATTTCTGAAGCAAAAATAGGTTTCTGCAATCATACTATGATTTTTCCACCTGTTTCTCCACTTAACTCTGAGATTTCTTGGCCCGTTTCAGTCAGATTTGAAGACAGATTTGTAACTCTCCTATAATATCCTGGTGATGCTATAATTCTAAGAGCTACAGAGGACTGGAAACTGGCTGGATGAGGTGAACCTGGAAGTGTTCAAGCCCAGGCTGGATGGAGTTCTGAGCAACCTGATCTAGTGAAAGGTGTTCCTGCCCAAGGCAGGGGGTTTTGCATCTTGGGTAATTTCCAACCCAAGCCATTCTATGATTCTATGATCCAATAATCACACAAAGAGAAAAACTGTGCTGTGTGAGCAGATATTTACCCAGTGTGGGTAGCCAGATGTTGGTGGGGACATTCCCACATGCCCAGCAGCACACAAGCTGCTTTTTCCCAGGGGACAGCCGTGGATGGAAGTGGGGCTGGAAGGCATCACAGCTTTTCATCATGAAGACACAGGGCAGAGGAAATGAGAGGAATCTAGAGGAGTAAACCACCCAAACTGATTAGGAAAAAGACTTTGTTAACGTCACTCACTGCTCATTAAATGCCTTGGGGTTTTTATTATATTATAGTGTATGGTATATAGATACCATTACAACCTGGTGAGTTGTTTTCAAAGCTGCATGTGTCCTGAGTACTTTCTGTTTTCATGTTACTGGCAGTTCATGAAAATATGCTCTAGCAGCATCTTGCACACCAAGATCAATATCAGAGACAGGTGAAATACATCACTTTCTGGAGGTGCCCACGGAGGGCCTAGATTAGTCTGAATACTTATCTTCTACATGGCTGCCTTCAGGTGAGATGAGTCGAGGCTTAATTGGCCAGGGTTGTGTTATTGCTGAAAACATTAATCTGAACAGAGCAGAACATTTGTATTGACCCATAACACAGCGATTTAGCTTACATTAACTCTACCAAACTATTATTCCCTTTATTCTCTAAGATTTTCTCTTTGGGAGAACTTCAGAAGTGCTCAAAAGCCAGCAGTCTACAAGCTGTGCCACAAATATTTAGTTACAGAAAGCATCCAGTAAGTCTGGTGTTACAGTTAACCTCAGATAGTCTCTTCCTTGATTGATATTCCAAAGTCTTGGTCAAGAATCCTCAGATGACATCACCAGCGTGGAATAACAAGACAGCTATTTTGTTGGGGTTTTTTCTCTCATCTAATGGAATAACATAGCCAATAAATTCTTGAAGTCAGTAATACTCAGCAGCAGCAGCGGCACACTAGTACATCAATTATGAAAATATTATAAAATTAACCACAAAATCTATTTGAAAACCATTCACAGGGTTCCAGGAAGTAGGAGCTCCAAATGTGATGGAACACTCGTGACTATGATTTCAAGGAGGAGACAAATACTTTGCAAGCCTAGCCAATCTGCTTAAAATTATGAGAGTCATTCCAGATCTTCTTTCCTCTCAGGCCAGGTACTGTGTAGCCTTTGGACAACAGTAAAGTTAACAGAACAAAAGGTTAAAAATACTAAATAGCTGTAACTTGGCAAATAAGGATACAGAGCCAGATAATTGTCTGGAAGGATCTGAAGGGAGGGATAAGAATAGTTTCTAGTTGTTCAGGGGAGTGTAATTAGATATAATCGGATGAAATTAGGCAATGGAAAATATTAGGGAGAAATATCCTAATGAAAACTTCATCCAAAACCTGGCATAGACTGCAAAGGAAGCTTGTTGGAGAAGGCCCTGGCTCCCTGGTAAAAATGAGTAGAAAGAAGAATTATGAAATGTACTGATTCTGCACTGGAAAGGTGATGGGAAGATCTTCAAGAGAATTTCAGTTTTCATTTAACCTAATCCCATGTTTATTGCCTTAGTATACTGGTAAAATGGAAGGAATTTCTTCAAAGACAATTTTAAGTGTCTCTCTAAGGTTCAGAACCTTCATTACCATAGGCTCGCTAAGCACTAATTTTATATTATACAATTAAAAATCCATAATCAAAAGCAATGTAAGGCTTTCTCCAGAGCAACGTTCCTGGGTTTTTGTCCCTGGGAGGTGTCAAAGCCTCTTTTCTTTTCCTGTTATCACTTTTTTTGTGGGGATGGTGGGGAGGATTCACTTTCCACTGCTGGTTTTCTGGAATAAGATGGTAAAGGGATGATTTTCACTGTTTGTATTCACAGGCTTGAGCCACCACTGTGCATCTCATTTCTTGTAAGGTGGTCCACATTCCTGATATCAATGTCATTCTAGTAAATTTTATGCATTGTATATCTGGACTGTATTGCAGGCTTGGGCATGGACTACTTGTCTTCTGTATATTTTGGATAACTTTTTATTTACCCTGAACATAAGAATCTGGATGAAACAGCCAAGCATCACTGAAATTATCCCCCCATTAGGATACTGCAATTTTCTCTCCCCTCATGACTCTCTGAAGATCAGGTTACACCCTTGACTGGGTTTCAGGCTGGTCAATAATGAACTGTTCCTGGAATTAAAAACTCTCTTTTCTGCCTTTGTGCAGCCATGGGCCACACTGTGGAGGGAGCTGTGTGAGTAAGGTTCTATCTATCACATGTTTTGGTTCTATCTATCCATGTTCTGCCTGTCTTTCCTGTTGTGCAGAATCTGTGTATATTTTCCCCAACCAGATAAATGTGGTGAGCAGTCAGTGAATAAAAGATCCACTTTCTCAAACCTCTTCTCCATGCAGTCACAGTGACTCACTTGCAGAGTTATGGCTCATGTTTACACTGTCAAGAGCAGAAGTTATTCCCATCTGACTGCTTTTTGAAGTAAAAGAGAGATAAAATCACCTGAAAAGTGTTAGAGAACAACAGAGAATTTAAGGCAGCTGAGAACAGCCAACCAACACAGGTTTGAAGGGAGCCATCCATTTAACTGGAGACAAATGTTTGCAATCACAATAACTGGATTTAATTATTACTTAACATACTCAAAGTACATTTTGCTTCATAAAGGAGATACTCTTATGATTGCAGTGCTAAATGTTCTGATTGAATAGAAAAAAGACACAGAACCATTTAAAATCCTAGATAACAATGTGACACAGATGAGATTATATTTATTCCCCAACATTTTCTGATTCTGCAAAATGTTTCCTTTTTCCTTTAAGACAGCAGAGTTTGTATATTGGTAGGGGTTTATTCACTCTTGAATTATTGCAACATACAGGTTTGCAGATGTAAAAAGTGTGTTTTATTTACATTTGTTAGCTGCACTGTGACTTTACACTCCTAGTGACCTCTTTCCTGTCTCCTAACTCTAAATTTTTCCCTACCTAAGTGTAGTGGGGTGACCTAAGATTCTTTCTGGATTCAACTGTACCTTTCAGCTGAACACAATTGATCCACACTAGGGATCAAGGTTTGGCCACGAATACTTCAAAGCAGAGAGACTAATCAGGATAGTGAAGCCTTTTTCTTCATTTCACCTCTGTACCTGCAGGGTGAACATCAACAAAACTCATCCCTTTATGCATCCAGACAGTGCAGCAGTTGTTGTAGCCCCCAACAACCACAGCTGTCTCGTGAAGGCTCTTTCAAGACCTTCCTGGCTTTTTAAACTCTGCCCCAGGTCTGGAGAACATTTCTTGGAAGTCAGCTTGGACTCTTCCTCGGCAATTTTGAGTCCCTGAGTCTCTTTCTTAGCTGTCTTACCATCACAGGCTCTTGGCAACTCAGTGTCTGGGTGAGAGCTGGTCCTTCCCAAGGCTCTGGGGCCCTGAATGCAGCAGAGCTGGTTCCAGATTAGTGCTGTGTAATCTCCCAATCCAAGTAATTGAATTTGAATACACATAGAAAATACATATCAAATCAGACAGCTCAGTGATACAGTCAGAATAGCAGTGAGGACTTCTAGATAAAGGATTATGTTATTGGGTTACTCTTTCATTTTGATGCCCTCTTTGGTTATCAGTTTGTTCTACAGTATTTCAGTCAGGTCTACAGCAAGCTTCCTGAAGGGTTTATTCTAAAAAGTAATGCAATTTGAAAAGGTAGAAAATCACAGAAAACTCATTTAGTTTCACTCATTGTTACTAGTTTGCCATTCCACATTGATTTTTCTCCTTCCTATTATACATGGACTATGTTCTCTAATGGGTTTACAAGTCTACTGATTAATGTGAGTAAAAATAATACTTGCTTTATTGAAGGGGTAAATAATGTCTTAACTACTTTGCACCCTACAGCTCTTTCAGAGCACTAATCTGACATGGCACTATCACAATGACTTCACCTGCTTCCTTTCCAAACCCCCTCTAAAGCCTTTTTCATTCATTTTATTCTCATTTCCTCTGAATATTTGCTCAACACTTTTTAAATGGATTTGCTTTCACAGTGACTACACCTTTTGTGTGCAAACATTTCAATATCCACCTTGTCCTGTTGGGAATATTTACAAAAAGGGAATTTTTGAGTCACTATACAAATATTGAGAGAGTGAATTTAAATTCAAGGCACATATATTTGGGGTAGAACTGCTACTGAGATTACCTATAGAAGGCATAGGAAAAAGTTGCTCATGATCATTTCAAAAAGTCATTAATAAACTTTAATTCTGCTCCCACTACCTATTTCCTCTTTGTGGTCAAAGAGATGTGGTCAACATGCTGACTTTTGCATGTTTTTTCAGCTTCTTGAACACTCTAGTGACACCTTTCCTGGTGTGTTTCTATGTCCCCCAAACAATCAGATTTGTTCAACACACCAATAGTTTAAATTCCACCAGTTTTCTTAGCCAAGACCATTGCATGCAGCAGATTCAGGTGGTTCCTACTGTGGTGTGGGTTGGAAGGGACCCTAAAGCTCATCTCCATCCACCCCCCTGCCATGGGCAGGGACACCTTCCACTAGACCAGGTTGCTCCAAGCCCTGTCCAGCCTGGCTCTGATACCATCACCTCATCCTCTGTCTCTCCTTCCTCCCCTTCCCAGCAGCAGACAAGTCCCTAATGTGAACACAGGTATTTATTCCGAGAACAATTAACAGAAAGGTAAAAGCTAACAGCAAAATGAGGAATGTCTGGGGTTCTTCTCTTAGAATTGCACAGCTGGTTAGAGGTAACTGAGCTAGCCAAAACAGATTTATCTCAGGTGGTAGAAGCAGCTGAGTTGTTTCAGCGATGAACTCCAGGCAGGATAATTAATTGTGTCTTTCAGACCTTATAAGAGCTTGGGGCCTTAAGTAACCAGGCTGGGATGTTTACAGTGAAAGAAAACACAACTGCATCATGACTGTGCTGGAGGTGGTTTGCTTGCTTTAGCAACTGCGAGGTGGTTTCTAAACCAGAAACCAAATGCCACAATTTCCATGCCCTGGTGCTGCTACCCTGTCTCCTGAGAAGAATGTCACACATCATTTCTGCCTCTTATGCCATCCACTCAGCCTTGAGCCCAGGAGTTCGTGACAGAATTTTTTGCAAGCCCAACAACACTGTTCATTGTTAGTCAGCATTGACACCTTTTCTCCAAACATTAAATCTACAGGGCAAATCAAGCTTCTTCTCCTTTTTTTTTTCTTTTTTTTTTTTTTTCCTTTTTGGCTGTCATAAGGAAAGATGACATTTATAATGCTCTGAGATGAGGAAAGGTTAGTATAGTTGAATCCAATATGAAGTAGCTGGAAAAACGTTCACACTTTTTTTTCCTGTTTTTGCAACATTTTAAGGATGTGTTGACAAATATGACAAAAATCACTCAGGAGTCTGAAATACTTTACTAAATGTTTTCTTTTTTCATTTTAAGGCATTTTTATTTCAACAATATCATAATGGTTTTGCAGTTCAAAAAAGAAAAATCAAACCTCATATCACGATAAAACCATTTTTTTGTAAGCAAATAATGACAGAACTTTAGGAAATTGTTCTTTATCTTAGTGGGAGGTTTTTTGTTGGTTTGTTGGGTTTGGGTTTTTTTTTTTTTTTTGGTCTTGTAATTATTTAAATTTTATAAAATATTCTATCTCTCTTCCAAAGAGAGGAGAAAGTATTGATGATGACAGGCTATACTGACAAATTACCTCTTTCCCAACATATTAGTTAAAATAAAGAGAATATTGATAAAGAAGGGAAGATCTCAGAGATGCTATCTACAGTTTTTTAGGACATGCACTTGGTTAGAGGTCTTTTTAGAAGAAAAATATCATTCAGAGAATATCTGTACTTTTATTTATCAGAGAAGTAAAATTTAGAAAACAGGGATTTTTAAGTGGCATTACTTGTTGAACTGAAAAAAAAAGTCATAATGACAATCAGACAAATTCTTTTTTGTTGTTTGATTGATATATAAATAATATAGTGGTATACCAAATACAGAATTTTTCTTTCTGATTCACCCTATTGATAACTTAGGTGAGAAGGCTGATGGCAGTGACAACTCACTGATGGATTTGAAGGGAGCCTACAAACATGATGGAAAGAGACTATTTACAAGGGCCTGAAGTTACAGGACTACAAGGAATGGCTTTAAAATGACAGATTCAGATGGGATATTGGGAAGAAATTCTTCCCTGTGAGAGTGGGGAGGCCCTGGAGGTTTCCCAGAGAAGCTGTGGCTCCCCCATCCCTGGAAGTGTTGAAGGCCAAGTTGGATGGGGCTTGGAGAAACCTGGGCTAGTGCGAGGTGTCCCTGCCCATGGCAGGGAGGATGAAAGGAGAAGAGATTTAAGGTCCCTTCTAGCCCAAACCATTCTGTGAGGATTCTGGGATTTAGCCATGTAATTAATGGGATAATAGTCACCCCCTGAAGTCAGCGCGGTGCGCGGGTGTGACTGAAGTGACAGACATCCTCTCCCACAGCCCAGGCTTCCATGCTTAGCTGAGAAATCAGCACTGCAATCAGGGGATAACTGTCTGCATGAGCTGAGGGTTTAGCTACCAAAACACCCTTGGTGAAGGAGAAACACTTTACTAAAGTGCTTTGGGATTAGCATGCATATTGCAGTGAGAGAATAAAAGGGGTCGCAAAACATAATCATAGAGTGTTAGAATGGTTTGGTTGGAAAGGCACCTAAAAGATCATCTAATTCCAACCCCCCCCCACCATGGGTAGGGGTGCCACCCACTAGATTAGGACCCCATAATTCTGCTGTCCATCTCTTTATGTATTTAAAAATTCAATTAAGGCTGAAGTTCTGAGATTGCAGAGTGTGTCACAAAAGAGAAAACGAGGATGAAGTGGAACAGCAGACAGAGCTGACCGGTCTCATTTCCTTCACTGGGCAGGGTGAAGAGTGAAGACAGAGTGTGACTGCTGCCATGTCACTGGGGTTTCAAAATCCATGCCTCCTGTTATCAGTGGAAAGTTTTCAGGCAGATAGGAAGCGATATATCTTCATGAAATGCTTTAAATGTTGAATGTGATCTCTATCTTGGCAATGTCCTTTTGAAAGTCTGAGATCTAGTGTTCTGGATGTGCAAAGGAATACATTTCAGACTTCTGCATTTCAGATTCTCTCTGAACAAAAAAAAAGTTCCTGTTTGAATATGCATTCTGCATACTGTGCCTCAGACACAGGGAATTAGCAGCAGTGCCAGTGATTCTGTTATCCCCTTTCGTGGTGGGACATTTCTTTTTCTCTTTCTTTCTCTTCCCACAACTGTTTCCCAAAAAAGGAAGAGGGGGAGATGGTGTATTTCCAAAACCCATCTCTCAGCTTCTTTATTTTTATACAGTCTCCCCTCCCCACCCAAAATACACTGAATAGTCCTTTATGTAACTTCAATTAAAAAAAAAAAATTACAGCTGCTCCTCTGAAGCCATCCAAATCTAATTAACTACAGAAGCCAAAGTTATATTAAGCTTCTCACTTTCTTCGTCTTACCATCTCCATTCATACCTTCATTCAATGTGTTCACAAAAAAAGGAATTTCTAATAATTGTATCTATAGTCTTGGAAAAAGAAAGCCACTAATCAGGAGGCCTGTGAAAGAGGAGAGATCGGAGCCTTGCTTGAACTTGGCAGTCTGGCCCCAAAAAACCTGCAGACAAAAGGGGTGAAGGGAACTGAAGAGCTTAGCCCTAGGTCTAAGGAAGCTGGTGAGAATTTGTTCAGCCTCTGAATAGAGATCTTCATTTCAGTCCTAAATTGTGCCTGCACAGACTCATTGAAATGCCTTCTCTGAAGGAAGAGGGGGCGGGAGGCACGGGAGAGAGAAGGGGAGAAAAGTTTGTTGAATATAAATGAGGTTACGTGTGGCTGAAGAGCGAGATAGAAGCTCTACAGAGATTTATTCCTGACTGACATACAGTAACACAAAGGCAATAAAATGTGTCCTTGGCAAGCGGCATTAGGAAGCAGTAAACTTTAATCTTCAGAGAGCTGAGATGATGCTACCCACCTCAGTGGAAAATACTTTCTCATTTGTGGAGTGCGTTATTTAAAATGTGTTTAGCCAGTTTAAAGAAGATATAACGAGCTATCTTGCCATGCCGTGACCTTGTGATTCAGGCAGTCTGCAGAACCACAAGACCAGAATAAAGACCCTCGACATTTTCTCACCAGGGGACTCAGCAGTCTTCCTTCACGTTGTGTCTCATCTAGGGAAAACTTCAGAACCTTGAATGGGATTGCATCTCAGATGAGTTTTGTTCAAGGGCCTTTTATACTTTTTTAGCTAGCAAAAGATGTATATTCAGTCTGGCAGTCTGGTACTGGTTATTCATATTAATCTCTTCACTTATATTCACACGTCCTGCTGCAAGGAGCCCTGAAACTGCAGCATTACTCAGTAAAAGCAAAGGAACAGAAGTCTGGTCATTAAATAAAAATATTTTCCACTGCACAGCAGAGACAGTACATTAAAATTAGTGTCATTAGGATACAAAAATGTACATGGTGCATGAAATCCCTAAAGGAAACATCACCTGTCCTGATCCCAACAATAGGAAATTCATAAAACATTGAAACAGAATTAATTTGCTTGCAGTTCTGACTGAATTTATTGTAGATTTTCTGCTTGCCCACTGCAGATTAACAATTAGGAAACAGCATAACCTGTTCCCAGCTCCTTGGACTCTTGCTCTGAGACTCTGGCAAAGGGCTGAGAGTTGATTTCCAAAGGTGGGACAGGAGGTGCCAACTAGAGCATGCTGCTTTCTAAGAAGGAGTAAAGTCACTTCACCACCTTGTACTGCTCTCCAGAGGTTGGATAAACCTTATCTTGGTAAAATGAAGAGTAGTCTTGCATTCAATCTCTACAAGGAGTGTTCACTGGCCATTAATCCAAGGTATAGCCCTGAAGATCTCCTTTCCCTGCTCTGAACTCAAAAACATCCCATTGCTGGAGGCTTAGAGCAGCTTCCCAGTTGGTCTCATCCTGTACAGTCACTTACTGGATAAATGGAAAGTTATTTTTACTCCACAGCTTAAACAAAAAAAAAAAAAAAGTAAACATTTTGTGAGTTTTAAATACATGTTTGCTATGTTTTTGAAAAAGATTTCAACTTTCCCCCACCACTTGGATCTGTTTTTAGCTCATCTGTATCTGGATTTTCTGCTACGTAACTAAGGACTTTACAGCAGATACAAATTTCATTATTGAGCTGTAATTGCATTTGTTTTGCCCTGCTTTGATGTTAAATATAAAGAACCCCCAGGCTATTCCATCTCACACTGGCCTGTTAGAGAAGACTGCTGCTAGGGGAAGGCAGAGTGCTGTATTTAGCCTGATCTGGAGAGGTGATGTTTATCAGACAGCTGAACGAGCTCCTAAATGAAGGAAGGCACCATCCATGGGCTCATGTACCAAATACAGCCCCGGAATACCTAAGGAAGTCAATGAACTTTGCATGTGGGAAAATGAGTGCATTTCATTTCTACAAAAGCAGATTAAATGAAGAAGCACAGTTCCTATTTGGTGGAATCACCATCCCTGAAAGTGTTCAAAAAACATGTTAGGTGTGGTGCTTAGGGAACATGGTTTAGGGGTGGATCTGGCAGTGCTGTGCTAATGGTTGGACTCAATGGTCTTAGAGGGTCTTTTCCAATCTTAATTATTCTATCATTCTATTTTGTATTATTTTAATGAGGGCCTTGCTCATTTTGACAGAAAGAAAATTTCTATTTATTCTCTCTTCCATCATCTTCCTCTAGGACAACTCTGAATAACGTCCTGGTTATCAATGCTGTTTACTCCAAATCCACTAAAAAAATACAAATAAGGAAAACCTTTAACCCTTTTCTCTTAATCTGTACATCAAGAAGTTTTTCCCTTTCAAACATACAAATAACTGCATGAGTCCCTTAAATAGGGAAAAAGAAAAAAAATACTTGAACACATCTTTCAGAGGTGTCCCAGAGGTGTACCAAAGTGCCAAGGAGGGAAAAAAGGTGCTAAAAGTAAAACAGAAGGAGCACGAACATCAGCAATGCCCTGCACAGACTGCAGAGAGGATATAGCCTTCATCTTCCTTTTCCCAGGGAGATGGACTGGCATGAAATCTGCAGCAGAGTGGAGAACATGAAAGTGTGATTATCTTTTCCTGTTTATAAGTTGCATGATGCATTCAGTTTTATGAGCACTGGCTTTGTAAGCACAAGGACTTCCTAATCTGTAACCACTTGATTTATCTGGGCCAGGCTTGTTAAATCAAATTAGGCCTGATGATAAAATAGCAGTGAAAATGTTCTAGGGGGGGTGAGGGGAGATGGGGGTGTTTTGTGTCTGCAGGGCAGTGGAAGAAAATTGTGTTATTGGGAAGCCCATTTAGCTCAGGGGCCTTGCAGCTTTACACTAAAAGAAGCTTTTTGGGGCTGTGCCTCAGCAGTGAAGGAGTTAAAGTGGGTACTTGTTCTCTTCCCATCCTTTTCTCCAGCACGACCACCAGACACTCTTCTTCTGGCTTTAACTAAAGCAGCTGTTTTATTATGCCCCCAGATTCCACCATATGTTTTAATGTGTACACCAATAAGTTTGAATACATCAAACACACTGTTTATTAGTATTACTTGCCAGTACGAAGTTACTACCAAGCTAGTAAATATTTTGTCTCAGACCACATTAAGTTCGAGCCTATCTCTTGGTTTTACCACTTCAGGTGGGTGGTCTCTCTTTCTAACTCACGGGGAGAAGTGGGAATATCCATGGATGGCAAATGCATTGTTGCAGCTGGAAATATTGCATGTTATCCATGGCCAAGTCAGCTTTCCTGTCTTTTCCCTGCATTCATGCACAAAAACACCTTGAGCATGAAATGAATCAGACTTAAGGACAAATTCTCCCAGAGAGGGACTTTTGACAAGGATGTGTAGTTACAGGACAAGGGGAAATAGTTTCATGTTGACAGAGGACAGCGTTACATTAGATATTGGGGAGGAATTATTCCTTGTGAGGGTGGGGAGGCCCTGGCACAGGGTGCCCAGAGCAGTTGTGGCTGCCCTGGATCCCTGGAAGTGTCCAAGGCCAGGCTGGACAGGGCTTGGAGCAGCCTGGGATAGTCCCAGCCCACAGCAGCAGAGGTGAAATTAGATGGTCTTTAAAGTCCCTTCTAACCCTAACCCCTCTGTGAGGATTCTGTGACCTCTATGGCTTCCCAGCTAAAGAAAATAATAGGAAATTAGGAGTGACAGTTCTGCAACCTGCCTGACTCCTGCTCCACAGCAGAGCCAAGCCATCACAACGCTCAATGCGAGCCATGCACGCTCTGTGATTGGTCTGACCCCAGCACTGTGGCTGCTACGTTCCTTGGGCTGCCTGGCAGTCGTGAGTGGTGCTTGGTCTGAATGGCTCTTTGCTGTCTGTGTTTGCCATGGGAGCTGCTGTGCCCCCTGCACACAGCCCTGAGATCCTTTCCAGACCATGCAGGAGCTCTGTGGCAGCTCATGACCTGCCAGCACTCCCGAGTTCCTGTCCTCATGCATTATTTCTACTCCCCCCCTGCAGCTGCCATCACAGAAGAGATTGTGACTGCAGCTCATTCCCGTTATCTTTCACATGCTGATAAGTTGAATAAAATATAATTTCCTCAGCCACTCAGTATGTCTTTGTGACTCTGATTTCTGAGAGGAAGCAAAAGGCTTCCCATCAACCCAGACCAATCCTCGCCGAGGAGGAGTTTGACTCCTGTGCCTGATTGTATGTAAGGTCATTTCAATCACAGCCTCTGCCCAAGGACACAGGCTCAGGGAGCACCAAGTGGCCTCAATTTCAATTCTGCTTTGAATGCAAGTCCAATTTGATTCTCGGCGGTGCTTAATTAGGGTGTATCATTGCCAGGACGTGGTTTTATGCTGAAATACTCTAGGCATCAAGAAAGAGTTGTGCAAACATTCTCTGGTCCTGACCTTCAGGATGCTTTCCTGTGGTCCTCATAAGAAACCCTTGTGTCTAGCCCCCCCCCATCACCGTTTGATTTAAAAACCCTCCATATGCAAAAGTTTTTTCCTCAGGTCTCAGCACCTGCAATCAGGTTTCCTGAGATTTAGAAATCTCATAGTGGGGGGTCGTTTGAGACTCCTGCAGACCAACCAGCAAGAGATAAACAGGAACAAAGTAACCTCTCTTCAGAGAGGGAGGATTTGAGCCACAACCTGGGGTAGTCAGCACTGGCAATTTGGCCATCCAAGGTGCTGGGAAATGTGGAGCTGAGCACAGGCAGCTCTGCCAGTGGTATTTTCCATTTTTAGATGCAACCTGAAGAACTGAAAAGCCTCAGTAGCTAAAGCCACAATGAGCACCACAGGACTGCCCTGGTATCCCCAGGGCAGTCAGGAAGACCTCAAAGTTGAAACACAGTCCAAGACAAACCCCAGGAGGTGCTCAGCACCCCCCTGCCTCTCGTGGCAATGCCATTTCAACATATTTAATGTCCCTCACAACCCAAACTAGTGAGTCAGCCTGCGATTTCAGGAGCTAGCACCTCATAAGGAGGTGCATGTATTATTCACCAGGCCATTTGTAAAATGCAAAGGCTCATTTCACAGCTTTTCTCCACTCTTCCTGGGTGACCTTGCTGAGTCTCAAAAAGTGGCATTCATCTCAGTCATCTGCAGTCATGCAGTGTTATGGATGTAATCCTACAAAACATCTAAAGTGATCTACTTTTATAAACAGGAGAGAGGAACAGGTATATTCAAAGAGTAATTCACCTGGTCTGTCTTAGGTAAGTTCTGTGCCTCTGTTCCTCATTTCCCACTTGTAAAACAGGGATGGGATCACCGCCCCACCTTCCTGGAAATGCTATGAGAGCATTGAAATACTTGGATAATACAGTTCTGATGTTATGGAAACATCTCCAACAGTCTGAAGTCACTGGGGAAAGAGGATGTTCAGCTGATTAGCACATCCAAAGAGAGAAATTTTTGTCCTAGTTAATTATGGTGTTACTAGATTTCTGAGCACAGCATCTGGAATTTTGAAATATTTCTCCCTGAATATCAGTGGCTGGGGTTTTTGGGGCTGTTGTTTTGTTTTTCCCCAGTGTAGTTAAAGCAATGAAGGCTTTAGATAAATTAGACATTCAGAGAGATTTGAGGCAAGTTGGGACTGATAGAGATAAAGTAAATCAAGTCACCAGTACCATCTGCTCTGTGGGAGAGGAGGCTGGGGACATCTTCCTCTCTTTTCAGTTAACAGATGCAGGAGATGGTGAAAAGGTCAGAGATAAATGTAGTGCTCACCTCATGCCACATATTCACAGGGGCTGGACTAAAGAGAGGCCAGAAAAACTCGTGTGTACTTTCAACCTTTCACTGCAGGCAGTAAAGAGCATTACAGAGATGGAAAGGACAGACTATTTTTGTGCAAAGCCTGGAGACAGTCGCTGTAGCAGAGTGGGACCAAAATAATAAAAACCCCAACCAAAAAATAATTTCCCTTTCTGCTTTCATCCTCCCTGTCTCTCCCACACCCCTTCCCCTCTCTTTCCTTGTAGAAGCTATAAATCTAGGCCATCAGAGAGAAGCTGGAGCAGCAGCATATTATCTTGAGAAATCACTCCCAGAAGGGAGCAGAAAGTTCACAAGTAGAGTGCCAAAAAAGGAGAAATCGCAGCGCTATCATTGGATCCGGCTGCGGCTGGAAGGCGTCCAAGCTCCTCGCACTGCTGACATCCCTGTGCATAATCAGAAATTCCTTTCAATTATGTGGGAAAAGGAGCTTCGCATTGTCAGCCCAAATGCCCCCGTGAAGAAATAGGCTGCCACAGCATCACCGTAGAAGGTCATGGTGTGGCAGCATCCAGGCCCGGCGGCCCGGCGCGGAGAGGGAGGCGGCAGCGCTTTTGTGCCGCTCTGCTCTTCCATCAGCACGTTTAATCTGAGGGCCTCTGAGTGCCTCACAGGCATCAGTTGAATAAGCTGGTGGGAAATATGCAGGTACTGCTAGGCCAGTGCTAGGGGCAGCATGGAAGAAATGCCTGCTGTGAGGTGCAAGCTGCCCTTGAGTGTTGAGAGATGGTTTGTGCGGCCCCAAGCCCCTTGTTGGTAACTGCTTCCCACCCCAGCAGGCAAGAGGCACTACCTTCCTCCAAGGTGTGTGACCTGGGATAGCAGGGACTCAGCACAGAGCTTGGGAAGCCCTCTGCGTGGACACGTACCCCACAGGCAGATCAAAGGCACAGACTTAAATCTCAGTGCTTAAACAGCCCAGCACTGTGGTGTCTGGGTTTCACAGTGCCCTGCTTTAAATGTAAATCACAGAGGTGTCTGAGAGGAGATGTCAAATTTATGGAAATGCTGCATGTTTTTCATTATGGCTCCTGAGTGTGTTTACTGAGATGTGGAAAGATGTCCGTTCTCCTGCAAATGGATTCTCTGCCTTTTTCCCAATATTTTTTGCCAATTTATATCCATTAATAGATTTAGTGGGCAGCCTGACAAAGTTAGGCAGCTGCATGCTGTTTTTCCTGCTAGCTACAAGGGTGTTACAAGAGGTTATTTTAGCCTAATGAACTTACTATCCCCAGACTCCCCCTCTGTTGTCAGTAAAGAGAAATGGTTTCCATCAGGAGGAAGGAGAACTTGATTTGGATGCTGTGAACCGTCTTGTGAAGTCTTTTTCCTCTTGTTGGCAGTGGAGGGAGCCTAGGGAGAGCTGTCCATTAGGCAAAAGGTGGTTATTCTCCCTAATTTGCTCCACATACTGGCTGGGGATATTACTACCATATGACTTTTTGCCATCTAACTTAGGTGCTCTGAGTCACTCCCTGGAAGCAACTATTTCTTGGCCTATACAGAAGATTTAGGCTGTGACTCACACCTAAAATAGATACTCCAAATAGTCTATAATAGGTGGTGTGAATGGCTGCTATTGTCTGTCTCAGTGGTGAGATCCCCACTCCGGGGACCATTGTTTCAGTGTTTGCACAGCGCTCAGCACAATGGAACATTTTAATTGCCTCCCCATACACCCGCTTGTCTCCAAGAGTGCATTTTTCATAACGTTAATGAACTATCATGAAGTTTCCTTCTCACAAAAGAATGGGAGGGAGAGGGGTGAGCAGTGTGCTCTGGTGCTGGGCCAAATAACTGAAAGCAGGACACTGCACCATTTAGAGACCTCAGATCTACCCTAATAGGTGTCCAGAACTGTGATTTACACAGCCAAGCCACTCTTCAAAACCGGTTTTAGGGTCCTAAATAGTTTGGGGTTGCGTGTGTGTTTGTGTGTTTGCCCTGGTGATTCAAGAAATGGGGCCATTTGGTGAGTGCAGTTGTGCTGCAAAGCCCTTTAAAAGACCAGGAATGATGAAAAACCACCAGCAGCAGGAGCAGAAATTGCACCAAAGTCTAACTAGGCCTTGTGATTTCTCTGCCCTGGATTTTAACTCTGCAAGGTGCAGACAGGCTTCAGAGCAGGACGAAGGAGGGCGTGGGAGGTACGAGGAGGGGATGGCACGCGTTGGCTCTGCCAGTCCTGTACCCTGGCCCAGTGAAGGACCTCTTCACTCCACAGGGTTGTCACTCCGGCATCTTTCGCCAGCCCTGTCATTATTTTGAATGAATAAATACACAGGAGACTAGCTGCACGCTGGAATGTCTGGAATGCCAATGCAGAACTCAGCTAATAATGGTTCTATAGTGTAAATCAGCAGCATAGCGGGTCCCAGTTTCACTTGGCTGTGCTCCATGAATAGCAGAAGCGACATTGAGTAACAGTGAATTGAAAATCAGTTTAAAAAGAGGAAGAGGATAAACCCTGAAAATACTCTCTGTTATGGTGCGAACTATTTTTAAAAGCTGAGAATTAAATCTTTAAGTGATTAACTTGGGGAAAATATCTCGTTCTGTGAAGCAGTCACATAACTCTGGCAAAGAATATCTCTGGAGTGAGTTGGTCCCAAGGAAAGAAGCTAATGAAAGCAGTTTTTCTTCAGTCTTACATGACCTAGGATTGACCCAAAAGAATCATAGTCATCGGGGAAAACACTGGGTGCTGCTAGAATTAATTTAGAACATGACCTCTGATCGGAGTTCCTACTAGCACGAGGAGACAGCTGTTGACTCGCATTAAGCGGCTGGCAGATTGGTTCCTCTGTTTTATTTTTTTAATTCTTTTTTTTTTTTTTTTTTAAACTTTGCTACATATCTGCATCTAACAAGAACTTAGCAGAGAACTGGGGAACATCTTTTTTAATGACCATTCTGCGTGCCTCTGTGAGTGCATTCGTAATGGGCTACTTGCCACGAAGTCTTTGCTATGAGATGTTGCTGGCAGAGCTTCTTTGGCTAAGAGTGTGAAAAAAAAAACAACAAAAATCAAACGTACCCAGCCAACGTATCTTTGCCAGTAAAATCTTGCTGTAGACACAGCTACGCTGCTCGATGAGGTTTTCACAACTATGTTGGCAGGGTACTGGCCTCTGAGGGCTGTCACACTGTCCCTGCTAGGAGAGGGCACTGTACTGTGGCAACAACGAAGCAAAGCCACCCTAGGAGTTTATTTCCCAAAGCTGGCATAATTTTCCTCAATTTCAGCTACCAAGAATCACAGAATCACAAAATGGTTTGGTCTGGAACAGACCTTAGAGATCACCTCATTCCACACCCCTCTCATGGGCAGGGACACTTTCCACTACCCCAGGTCACTCCAAGCCCTGTCCAGCCTGGCCTTGGACACTGCCAGGGATGGGGCAGCCACAGCTGCTCTGGGAGACCTGTGCCAGAGCCTCATACAAGTTAACATAATTTGAGAGAATCCCAAAAATCACACAATTACATCAGGGATATCTCCACGAGCTGCTCATCCCTTTTGCCAGGAGCTAGTGGTAGAGAGGTTTTGCCTAGACGGAAAACTTAGGATTTATAAGAGATTTTTTTAGCAGTGATTCAGAGAGGGGGAAGGAAACAAACTGTGAGAAAATAGAAGGTTGTAGCTGGAACACTGTAACAAGAGTCCTGAGGAAAATTAAGTATATATAATTAATATACTTAATTATACTGTGTGGCTACCTATATACTACCAAATATACTTTGTGGCTACCTATAGGTGTTAAGAGTCATAAAATGTGTGTATAATTGCAAATACACTGTCTTACTGGGCTGTGTACCTGCTTCTAAGTGCTGCTGTGCAAGAAATTTGTCCCTCCTGTGCCACAGCAGTGAGCTGGCTAGTGCTAAAGCTGTGAGGCTACCAGGCTTGCTGGCAGGTGCTTGGGGTGCAGAGCATGAAGCAGGGACACAGGCAGTGCACACAGGCAGAAGAGTGTACTACCTATGGGAAAAAAAAAATACGAGTGTGAGCTGGATCAGTCATTTCCATCTCAAAGAGGATGGGAGGGAGAAGTCTGTCTCTTGAAGTAGCTGCAAGCAAGAGGGTGGAAAAAGAGTCTCAGAAGAGGGAACCTTCTGCAGAGATCACAGCAAACCCTATGGCTTTTGCACTGCTCTGTCCCTTGGAAATTCAGTCAGACAGGAAAAATACCTCAAATGAGTGACTGAAGAGCATCAGGTAATCCTAGGAAACACCGTGGCAGGTCTTGTCTGCTCAGCAGGGATTCCCATGTTAGGAGGTCCTCCTGAGGTACCAGGGAGCTGGGCTTTCTTAAATTCTGGGCTGGCATTCCGTGGCAGGCAAAGAAAGTGAAATGCTGCTTGCATGGATGGCAAATATATTCACAAGCAGGAAATCTAGTCAAATGTAGCAGCCTGAAAGAGTTAGATTTTACTGCTGCTCATAAAACTGCACGGGAGGCACAGCTCAGAGTGACAAAACTGGTTCTCTACCTGGGTATACAATGTGGACAAGAGCACAGGCTCCCAGAGCTTTCGCCAGCTCTTGGCAGAGACATGGTTCTGCCAAGGAAAGATGACAGCGAGTGCAGCTGTGTATGTCCCTGGCAGCAAAAGCCCCTCAGTTACAGGCTTTCATCTCTCTCCTTTCATTAGTCAGCATTGCATGTGAACTGCAAGATGCTGCAGCAGCTGATTGCACACACAGGGTCAGACAGCTCCCTGCACTGGAGTGCAAAGATGTACTGAATTCTGGTTCCAAATCTAAATGATCCTGAGATTTTTGGGTAAAAAGCCTCTTTTACTAAACGAGTTACTAGTCCTCATTTGCTCAGAATTTTGCCAAAGCTTTGATGTGGCCTGAATCCTGGGTGTTTAACATCAACCAGTGACCTGCGACAACAGGAGACACCACATTTTTGTCAGTGTGCCCTTTCCCACATCAGGTCCTCTCTAATGTGCTGGCTCTGTCCACAGCAGCAGCAGACACAGCCCAAGGGTGCCGAGCTGCCAAGTAGCTGTTTGTATGTCATCTTCTCTGCCTCCTGGCTTCTCCCTGACCAGGTGTTCTCAAGATGAGGTGGTTAAAATGTCATTTTCCATAGGAAAATGTGAAGCAGGACAGCCCAGTAGCTAACATGCTGTCCCAAGACCCTCCAAACTGGGTCCTGTTCCCATCTCCCTCTGAGAGCAGCTGTTCCAGCAGCTGCGCAAGTCACTCCACATTTATTTTCTCTCCCACCCTTTATTTGTCTCTCCTATTTAGACTACAAGCCCTTTAGGGCAGGGGTTGTCTCTAAGTACGAGTTTATGCCATTGAGAGCACAATGAAGCCTTGATCTCAGCTGGGGACCCTCGACATTATTTGGACTCCAGCAATAACTGAATTTTCCTCTCCCTGGGACTGCACCAGTCCGATGGGAAACTCCAGTGGGGGAACGTGGTAGTGTGGACATAGTCAAAGAGCCCCTTGTCTCTGGAGACCAGGGAACAAAATATATTCAACAATTTTAAGTGTCCATGGCTCCCAGCCCCCTGAAACATGACAGGCCGTGTTCAGCACATACAAATTACCACTGCATGCCAGAACCCAATGTCCCTTCATTAGTCAGTGTGGGAACAAGCAGCTGGAGTTGTATTTTCTGTGTTACACATGTTCAATTAGCTGACAATCATAGTGTCAGTGCAAATAGACATAGATACACATGTTACAAGTGGCCATGTTTTAAATTAGCACCATAAAATTTTCAATGGTTTAGAGGCATGATGGACTTTCCATATGAGAAGCTGCGAAGATTTGGATTATTTAACTTGGAAAGAAGGATAATTACATGGGCTTAATTGGCCTATTTAAGATGATGAATAGTGTAAGAAAAGCTGATCATTCCTTCTCTTTACACTCCACAGTAATATGAGAACTGGGGCTCATATGTTAAAATAAATGGTAGGTAAATTTAAAACAAATAAAGGAAATACCCTACAGCACAGTCTGCCTGTGGAACTCATTGCTCTGCAGCATTAGACTTGAGGATGGATCTTAAACCAGGTGAGAAAATTTAACATTTAGATGTGATCACAGTTGCACACATGATGCTGGTTTTAGAAGCCCTGTCAAAGCCAGGTTCTTCATTCTGCCATCCCTATCCTTGCCTACTGTGACCCAGGCAGTGTGGCTGGACCACTGCCTGGTGAGGACTGAGGAAAAATCTTGTTGAACATTTCAGTCTTGTGCATATCCTGGGTAACCAGGTCTCTCATCTGCTTCCAGAGAGGATTCACATCTTCCCTGTTCTTCCTTTTACCACTGGCATACCTATAGGAGTTTTTCTTGTGCCCCCTGTCATCCCTGGCCAGATTTAATTCTAGCAGGGCATTATCTTTCCTTTATCTTTTCCATTACCTACCCTGATTTCCTGGACAATGTCTCTGTGTTCCTCCCAGGCTACCTGTCCTTACTCCTCATTGGAATTCATGGCTCCTGAGCTTGGGGGAGGCAGTCCTTGATTTCCTGGGCCCCTCTTCCCTCCAGCTCTCCATCCCACACCAAGCAGCTCCCTGAAGAGGCCAAAGTCTGCTCTCCTGAAGTCCAGGGCAGGAAGCTTGATGTGTGCCATCCTCATTTCCCCGGGGATCTGGAACTCTACCATTCCATGGTCACTGCAGCCCAGGCTGCCCTTGAGCTTCTCATTCCCTACCATCCCCTCCTTGCTGGTGAGACCAAAGTCCAGCACAGCACCTCCCCAAAGACTGAGAGTGGAGAGGATGACCTGATCTTTTCTCCTCTGTTAGGGGTGGCCTCCACTTTTGGCTGCAAGTCTTAAACAATCTGTGGTTTCGTCAACCATCTCCCATTCTGCTCTAATGTCCCTGATGAGCCTCCTGCTTAGATTTTATTTTAGTTCTGTTTTAGTTTAGGAAATCTCATTGCCACCAACAGCCTAAAATCTCGCTGAAAAATCAACTCCCCATTAGAAGCAATCAGATGGCAGGAATATGAGCATATTGTAATAGTTTCTTTTTGAGATGAACAGAGAAAGTACAAAATATTTTCACTTTGAAATCTCTTCAGACATCTTAAGCAGCCATGACAAAGCTGCAGCTTGTGGGAATTCTTGGGGAAATTTATACTTCTAATCATAAAGATCCATCCTGAAAAGAGACATTACAGTATCTGTAAATTTCATTTACATTCAAATATTTCACCAAAAAAAGCTTCATTAGTGCCAACAAAATTCCAGCCATGCAGAAATAGGATTGCTGTGTCAGGCAAGAACAGATTTTCACAGGTGAATAGACAGAAATGTCCTAACTGAAATGAAGTTATCTGTTTTGTTCTGCTAGTTTTGCAGACCTGAAATCCAAACAAGATTTTTCACTCCCTCTTCCCTTCAGTGTATCTCAAGCCATTTTATTTCTCAATATTTCTTAGCTGATTCCATTAGTTTGGTCTAGACATAGCACATTTCAGCCAACCAGAGGCAAAATCACTGTGTGTGGGGAGCAGCGATCTCAGGATTAGAGCACCATTAACATCCACAGCTGCAAAAATGAATAATTCATTAGTTAGAACATTCAAGTGACTCTTGAAGGTGATCCAGTAAAGGAAAGTGAGAAAATGCTAGACATAAAACCACCAGAAACTCAAGGCAACACAGAAGCAGATACCTGTATGAGGCTGGTGGCCTGGATAGGAAATTCTGCAAAATGATGCCCAGCCTTGTCTGGTGAAGTGAGAGTGTGCAGGATGCACAAGGCAGGGCTGGAGGAGGCAGTCTGGACTTTGTGACTGCCTCCTCTAAATTCATCCTTGTAAAGCCTCTGAACATGATACGTGTCTCAGAAATGGAAATCAGCATCTCTCTCTCTTCCCCCATGTTGGTAGGCTGGAATTTCTTGTCACACCTTGTGTGGATTCTGCAGATCGAAAAGACATCCTGGTCCCTGCAGGGAAAAGGAATAAAAGGCACAGGTGATCAGAGGAGATATAAAAGCTGTGATTGTGATTCTCCTTTAACTTTTACTTCATACCTTGGCAAGATGTTTTTTAAGCATGTGTTCTTGAGTGTTGCTGGTTTTTTTTATTTGAATTGCTTCTCTTTTGACATCAATGTTTGGTACTAGATCTTAGGAATGCCCAAATGTCTGATAGTGGAATTTTTGTTTAAGGTTAGTTAAAAAAGCCATCTGTATTATTCAAGAAAGTTAAATTCATAGTTTAGGCATCCCCAAGCTCAGTGATAGAGTTATTAGATTTAGTAAAATTTACTAAAGATGCATGTTTATTATAATTTGGTTTATTATAAATTTATTATTTATAATTTATTTTTTAGTTTATTATAAATTAGGCATTTAGGAGACTTAAAATTTGAGGAAGATGGAGCCAGGAAAAGTTCTGTATAGGAAAAATCTGCCCAGTATCCCTTCCACTGACTAAGTCAACTGGTTTTGGTTTGCCCCAAACATGCTGAGTTCTATCTCTCTTCTCTCAATGAGAATATAGACCTTACCCTTTTTCCTCTCTTTCTTCCTTGGCTCCCTGTTTTCAGCCACACAAAATGGAACTCTCTTCTCATCTTAGGCCGTGCTTTAGGATGAGGGGTGAGGCAGACACTCTACATCCCCTTTTGTGAGCACACTAATGGCCTGTGTGAGATCAGCCACTGGGCTGGGCTGGGGTTGTCAGTGTAATGAATGGGGAAGAGGAGTCTAAAGGATGGATGATTAAATATACCTGTGTCTCCTATCACCCTGCAACAATCAGCATTGTGAAATGTGACACCATTTGTTTCACCATTTATAAAGTAATTAAAGATTATTTTAAAAATATGAAACTGAGAAAAAGTATGGAAATCACTCCAAAGTGTCAGCTTAATTTCACCAGTAATTATGCTGATTTTTTAGATTTCTGTGTGTTGGGATAACAGAATTACTCTGTCATATTCAATAAAAAAAATAATGATTTATGGAAGCATCCTCACTTACAGTAAAAGGGTGACCTTTTCCTGTGTCTGAAAGTCCTGATTTCCTACTTGTCATTCATTACACTTCTGAAAATTGGTGTCTTATTTGACCTTAAATCCTTGGAAAACTCTGCATACTTCTTTGTTGGCTCATTTTGCTTCCCCCTTGAAGCAAATCCATTAGACTCAAAGAATTACTCATTATGATCACTTCTACAAAGTGAGTTTCTGGCAGCAATTAGTTCAGACAGTTAGTTTTACACACTGATGAATGCAAAAAACATTTGGCAAATCTTGCAGTACTTTACACACTGTGCTTCGTGTTTCTTATATAGAACTTGAAAAACACAAGCAATTTTAGTCAGGGACCCAAGCTCTTTGACTTAGAGATTAGCACATTATTTTTTTAGGTTTAAATATAGGGTAGCTAATTCACCATTTAGTCTGAAAAGTTGCTATCTTGAATTTCAAATGGTAATCCCCTAACAGGAACTGATAATACAGATATTCTGACTTTCATTTAGTTTGGTTTTTGGTTTTTTTGAATCTAAAGTAATGCAAAATATTTTGGGGTTGGTGTTGGGAGATGTATGTATATAAATATACACACACATAACAACTGTAGAGTCGTTTCACAGGCTTTAGACTGAGTTTAGACTGAAGCACCTGATAAATTATGTACTGTGCTTAAAACCAGGCAGCAAAAGCCAGAACAAGCAGAGATTGGATCAAACTTAACATCTGGGCAAGACTTATGGCCCAGGGTCAAGCCAAACTTCAGGAAACAGAGTCAAGAGGGATTCAAGCCCATGTAGTAGAGCCAGTCAGGAGTGAGAGGAGGGGAGAAGTGCATGCTACAGGGAAAGATTATTTTCAGAGGGTAACAGGGTCTATATGCGGAAGGCAGAGCTCCAAGTTTGCTTCCAAGTAGAGACTCCAGAGCCTGGATACCTCATGCTCCCACTGTGGATGTTAAAGCAGCAGAGCCTTCTCAGCCACAGTGTGCCCAGGGTGGTAAAACAGGATGGCAAAGCATGAACTTGGGACAAAACAGATAATATTTCATTTTGAAACAGGCAGTTTAAGAAGGAACATTGCTACTGGTATTGTTTGGGTGTATTGCCCAGTCCATCAGTGGGCAAATGCCCAGTGGCATTTGATTCTGGATCAGTGCTGTGTCAAGGGCTCCACCTGCTTATAGCCTGGAAGTTAGGTTTTTTGATGTATAAATACCTAAACATAGTGATATTTTCCCAAACAAACAGTGTTTTTTCCTCCAGTTTAAAAAATTATTCAAGATATCTGGGCTCGTATTTCGAGCTCCTGTTAAGGTCCCAAACCCTGCACAATCTGCTCTCCCCAAAGCAGCACAGACCTTTTGCTTCCTATTACACTCAAGAAAGGAAAAGGTGCACTAGTAAAAATAATAGTGCGCTGGAGGAGGGGCACAAACCAAAATTTTTTGCCATTCCAAAGGCCTGCATTTAATTTGCATGTTACTAGCAGTCTCTGGCAATGGAAGCAAAAAGAGGTTTTTGTCCATAAAAATATACACCCTTTAATTACAATAATGCATTCTATAAAAATAATAAAGTATTAGAGCAGCCAAAAAAAAAAAAAAATATGTTTCCAGGAAGGAATGAATAACACGGGGTCAAAGTAAAATAAAAAAATTATATCTTTCCTCCTCTAATCTACATTTCTAATCTGTCTTGGGGTTTTCTTATGAATTAAAACTATGTTAGGACACAGTGAGCTAGTTTAAGATATGAAAACAAACATGATCTGAAAACCATGTCTTTTTGAGCAATTGGTTTTCATTAATTGTTCCCTTCTTTAAGTTTCCAAGCAAGGAGTGAAAAAATATATATCTAGGCAGAAAGTCAAAATTCCTTTAAAATGTGGGATGGATTTTTTTTTAATTTTGTTTTAATTTATTGCAAGCTAACTCCAGGAGGTAATTACAGCCAGTTTTTTGTATTATTTTTGACATTGAGCCTAAAGTTTAAACTGAGTTCCATGAAGGATTTGACATCTGTAAAGCAAGTCAAAATTATGGCCCTTTCCTGTAGTAAGTTATGACGCTGGAAACCCTGTGAGAAACAAATTTTCTAAGAGGGTTTGCTGTTCAACTGGACTGAGAACGAGCCAAGACTCAGACCACAGGACAGCAGTGTTGTCCTGGAATTAGGGCAGGTGGCTAGAGGGAAACATTGGTGGGTTAAATGTTTCCGTGTGGACATGAACTAATTTAAGAAAAAACAACAACGTTGATGCTGAGCGTCTGTGTGTGTTTAGATGTGCAGGTTGACACAGCCCAGATTAGACATTCAATAGCACAGACACCTCCCCCCCCAAAAAAAAACTAAACCAAACAAACAGAAAACCACCACCCACAGTATTCCCCAGATCTGCTCTGTTGAAGCTGTAAAAAGAGTTCTTTTCATTAGGCTATAGAATGGGCATATTTATGATCAAACAATGGTGACAGGTAAACAAATCTTAAATAGGAAAATATTATAAGAACTGTGCTGTTAATAATGATTGCTTTTCCAGATTCAGAAACTCTCTTACCCTTGGGGATACCGCTACGTCGAAAGCACCTTAACTACAGGATCCCCTTTCCTTTCAAAAACTTCCATTTATAGCATACTTTTCTAAGGTCAGTTAATATCAAGACTGAATTTGGTATCGGGATTACACAGGGGAAAAGACTGTTTGTTGAGAAAAGCCACAGCTTACTGCAGGCCCTCTCCACTGCCTCCTGGCAGAAACATCCTCCATGGAAGCAGCTATGTTCCCCTCCAACAGGGCACTTGGAGAATTTCCTGCAAAGGGATTTGGTCTACTGCAGTCAGCAGGAGAGCCAGCTAGTCTGCTCCTCTTTGGCAAGTCAGCAGGATCTAAGGGGAAAAAGCACTGTTGGTTGTTGAGATCTGTGCAGTTGGAAATGTAGGTTGCCATTCTCGGCCCATCTGCCTGCTGACACCACCATCACCTCTTGCAAGGACTCCTGCAGCATGTGGGCTGAGCTGCAGCAGCTCGAGAGCTCAGGAGGGTGATTCATATGCCCTGTGTCAGGTGGTGAGCTGTCCCCCCTTGCCTTGCAGTACTCATCTTTCTTCACTGACTGTAGGTAGAAACACGCTCAGATCCCTGTGAGGCAGAGCAATGAGTTCCACCCTTGCTGCTCTCACTGACACTTCCTTCTCTCTTCCCCACATGTTGCCACAAGCTGCAGCTTGCACAGTGGACTAGATAACCTGCCCTTATTTTAGACTCAACTTGATTGTGGTTTACTCCACAGAAATGCTCTCTAGTGATGTGAAACCTGGGCGTATCCGTGCCTCATCTGCTCAGAGGTCATGTCCATCTATTTTTTCCTAGCCTGACAGATTTCTGCCTGTGTAAGGGAACTTGCCTGGGACACAGCGAGAAGACAGAGTCAAAAGTGGTCTTCATCTAACAAAGACAAGTTGGCAGCCAGTTTGGGCTTCTGCTTCTCCATACTCAGCTCTTGAACACTTTCATCAAAGTGCCTTGGCCTCTTTGTCTCTCTAATTACCCTAAACCCATGGAACCACAGAACCACAGAACAATTTTGGTTGGGAGGCACCTTTAAAGGCCACTGTTTCCAACCCTCCTGTGATGATCAGGGACATCTTGAGCCACACTGGATTGATCAGAGCCCCATTCACCTGTCTCTATACATCTCCAGATCTGTGTCCTCGTGCAGATTTGGAGCCTGAGCTGTGGCCACAGGGAGGGCAAGAAGGTCTGAAGGGCTGCAGCAATGGAAATTGCCATCTCAGTTTTTCTGTTCTTGTCCTGTGCCTCCAGAACAGGGCAGCATCCAGCAGAGAGGGACAGATCACAGCCCTGAGTGCCTGGGAAACCTCAACAGGGCTGGATGGCCCTTTTAAATACAAGCAGTATGCAGGATTTTCAGCTTCTCATATAACACACGGGAAATTGTCTGGAAATCTGTCATCAGAACAAAACACTGTGCTCAATGAGGCTTGATCTTCAATCACAGGTCATCCAGGTGAGACTTTCAAATGATGGTTAACTATTAAAAATAAATAATTCAGAGAATTCAGGAGCTCTCTTTATGCAGCAGCACTGAATACATTAGATCTCTAAAGTCTTGGGAGGTAAAGGGGAGGGATAAAAATCTATATTCAGTTTCCTGAGAAAAATTGTTCCTCCTCATAACCATCTATAAAAGATTATTGTGTTCATTTTATTTAATTATTCGATATGAAATAATTTTAAAATTATAACCAGCTAGTTCAGTGATGATAAATGTTTCAAGTGAGAACACAAAGGAGACTAATAAATGCATCACCAGTCCTCATCATTGTTATTAAGACCTTTACATCCCTAATATTACCTTTTTTTTTTATTGTTTGGTGAAAACAAATTGTTTGTTTATCTTCCCAAGAAGGTTTACTGCAACTCTGTCATTCCTGGAGGCTTTACAGCATGTGCCAGGCTTCAAGTGCCACTGAAATGCTCTGAACATGAGCAATTCCTGTACAATTGAGAGGACAGTGAACATGCTGGGTCAGGACACTAATCCAAGCCCACAACAACTGGTAGGAGTGCACCACTCTCCAAGTCCATGGTAAATTTGAGAACCTTCTTGCAAACAGATAGATTTGGCCTTCAGAGTGGGATTGGACTGGGTGAGATGCCCAGTGCTCACTGCTCACTCTCAGTCAGCACCAGGACATGTGCACCCTCTGTTAAACTCAATAATTCTGCCAAGCTATGCCTATTTCCACCTTAAAGCACACAGGTGAAGGAAGTGAAGGAATGCTGCAAGCATCATCTTTGCCATGATGTCCTTCCACCTGGCAGTACAGATGTCAGGGAGGGCAGGAAAACCAAGAATTAAGGGTGCTTGAACACATCCTTTGATTTCTTACTCACTGCACACAGTCTCTACAAGGCAGGTCGGATTTTTGTAAGCATCACCAAGGAAGACTGCAGAAAAATCCAAATTTTGACAGCTTCATAAGAGAAAGATGTGCATTTGTAGAATCTTTGACATTGTAAAAGGACTTCTAATGATGATGAATTTAAAAAAAATTGGAATTTAAGATGTAGTGATTGATATCATTATAAAGGAAAGTGATATTTGTGAATACACTGAAGGACTTTGAGAAAATTTAGTTTGTATATTGTGATAACATCCAATAAAGGGAAACATTGTTACAATCCTTCTAAAAAGTATTAAAATTAAAACTTAATTTTATGTTTAAAAAAAAATCAATAATTTTCGGAGGAAAACAGGAGCCATTCAGAAAAACTGATGTTTTCCAAAAGTGGTGCCTACTGTATGAGGACCCCCATGCCCCAAATCCACTTCTTTCACGATAATTCTTGGTCTATACTGCCCCATACAGGTCCTGCTGGACTAAGTGAGCCTACAATTAATATTTTAACCAATGGGTCCCTTGTATTTCAAGGCGGTTGTGCAGGATTTGTGTGTGTTCCTTCCCATGTGCACTTTCTGAAAATCCATCTTCCACCTCAAAGGCCCGTTTCATTGCATTTCATGTCATTCCACCTCATGTTTGCTCAGTAATTACAGGACAAAATTTTCCAGTGATCAAATCAAACTGCATTAATACGTGCCTGTGTGCAGCTCAGTGTGAAAGAGCCCTCTTTCCACCCTTCGGGAGCTCATTATTACATACACAATCTTTGTGTTTTTATTAGTCAGACTTATGATTTGTGTGGTAAGGGGGACTGACAATATTGTTTCACATACATCAAAGGCTGAAATGTACTTTAACAAGAGCCAGCAGGTTACACACAAGCCCCAAAACACTTGTTATAGGTGTGACTTGCCCAAACCAAACCTGGCAGTGAGTGTTGGCAGAAATTATTCCATCTCTCTGCAGCAGCATTCTGATCAGCACATGTAAAATGGGAATTATTCATCTTTAAAAAAAAAAAAATGAAAAAAAAGTCTACTTTTAAAACATCACTTAATGCAGGATCTTAGTCTAGCACAGTTTGGGTTTGGCTATGCGTTACTGAGACAATTAAGGCATGTTTGGTGTCTTATATAGTTCATCCACAAAATTCAATCCTTCAGCCTCTCTCTCTGATTAGTCCACCTATGATCTAGTTTTCAAATTTTTCTTCCTAATTATTTTCAGAATATAGGAGGAAAAAGGAAAGAGGAAATGCTCTGTATGCAATTAACAAGAAAGGAAAGGAAGAAGGCTTTTTTCAGTCTTCTAAGCTGTCTTAAGCATACCAATTATAAAAAATTTTGGGGGCTTTCATTCTGTGTTCTTTTTTTTCTTAGTTGGTCGCTGAGTTTCACAGAAAAAGAAAATCTCCTTCTTTCTACTCAAGAGCAACTCACATGTCGTTTTCCACAAAGTCTTTCCCAAAGGAACCCAGTTTTAAGAAAATTTGTCAAAAACTTCCCAAAGTTGCCAGTGAGATCACTTTTTTTCTCTGCTTTGGATACTTTAGGGGGAACAGAGACATTTGGTCAGATGATTTTTCCACCCAGTGAATCAGTACTGGGCTGCTCTGAAGCAAAGCTCCCACTGACTTCATTGCAAACAAATTCTGCAGATTGCACATCTCCATTCTTTGAAAAGGGTGTGATCTAACCCCACCATGGCCTGAGAGAGTCTTTCAAAATGGGTTTAAAGCAACCCCGTTAACTCACAGGCGCATTTTTGGATGGTGTTAATGGAAATAGTGATGGAATTTCTTTGAGGAATGATGATGTTTCTTGTCTGAAGACCCTAATCTGCAGTGGTTCTGAGAAAGGTTGACTATAAGAACAGCACCATTGAGCCTACCCAAACCTTGGTTAGAGTTAAGATTGCTGTTCTGCAGCACTTTTTGAATTAATTCAAAGAATCATTTTTTTGTAGACAATTTCTCTTTTTTTTTTTTTTTTAAAGCCATTTTAGAGAAACACAGGTGCATTTTCAAAATTCTCCCTTAACAGACCCACTCTTTGGGGTACCAGATACTCAGAATGTACCTACATAGGATCTGAGTCCCTGTTTCATATGAACCAAAATCATCTGATCCTCATTTTAACTGAAGAAAAAATATTTTGGCCCAGATAAAACTTTCTTGACAGAAGTTTAACCAGAGCAAGCACATTCCAGCCAAGAAAATGTTGCTTTGTTCCCAGTTTTCCATTGAATATTGACTCTGTCAAATACTTACAAGCACATCTACTTCTAAAAATCAGACGGAGGAGCCAACATCACAGGTATTGAACCCCAATTTTATGACTGATCATTTAAAAACTTCCATGACTCTCATAGTTAACCCATTTGTGCCTTGATGGAAAAGCAAGAGAGCTGTGCAGCTGCAGTGTGCTGGTGAAGGATGAAAAACCCTGGACTGGCCATGGACATTGGGAAGCATCATATTCCCTCCCTTCCACCCCACCACTGTAATTCTGCACTTCAGAGGAAGGCAACTAATAATTTTTATCCAGGTCAATTATTGTAATATTTGCTCAACATCTTCAAAACATAAACAGGGACTTTGTAAAAAGGTACAGAGTGACAGGACAGTGGGGAATAGCTTCAAATTGACAAAGGGCAGGGACAGATGGGATATTGGGAATGAATTATTGCCTCTGAGGGTGGGCAGGCCCTGGCACAGGGTCCCCAGAGCAGCTGTGGCTGACCCTGGATCCCTGGCAGTGTCCAAGGCCAGGTTGGACAGGGCTTGGAGCAGCCTGGGATAGTGGAAGGTGTCCCTGCCCATGGCAGGGGGTGGAACAAGATGAGCTTTTAGGTCCCTTCCAACCCAAACCATTCTATCTCTGCTCCCCACTAGACCAGGCTGCTCAAAGCCTCTCCCCATACTTACAGCAGTTGTCCTTCCCAGCCCATATTCCTGGAACCTGGATCAAAACTTGAGGTTGCAATGAGGTTGCAATCCTGTTGCAGCAGTGATAACAGAGTGTGCCTGAGATTGCTTACCCCTGACCTAAATAAATTAGGGCCATCCCAAAAAACATACACAGGAAACTTCTCACTCAACTTCTTTTGAAGACATCAAAAAGTTAATTTTGTACTTTTAGCAGCTCCTGGTGCCATAGCAACTTTAACTGGCTAAAACTCTGCCAGAAAAAAACTGTCTTTGCTAAACTGTGGTTCTTGCTACTGTTCATCTCCCCTGGATATGTTGAAAGTCGTGCTCCGTGGTGTGACAGCTTCAGCTCAACCACAGATGATTGGGCTTGATGCAAAATTGCTGGGTGACATTTTATGACTCGTGTTATGCAGAAGGTCAGACTAGATGATCATAATGGCTTTAAAATTCATTAATCTGTGTGCAGAAATATCTGTGAAAGGATTAAAGAGAAGTTCCAACATTTATTCTACATGACAAGCAAATTGGATTTAAACAAAGGTCTCTAAAGCTGAAACGTAAACACCAAGCTGCCAACTCCAAAGTTTGAAAGGTCACGCAGGGAAAACTTGCCACTGAATGAAACTGACTTTGTCTAAATTGTTCTTGTTTTCTGCAGAATTTGAAGGCACTTTCCTTTTTAGTTTAAAAAATGAAAATACTTCCATTTGAAAGAAACTTACCTTTTAAAAATTGAATTACATTATAATGATAAATCTAAAAGATGGTCAAATATTTCATATTTATCTAAAAGAATTCTTGACTAAACCAGAGAGGTATATTTTTTTCACTTTGAAGCTTTTTTTTTTTTTAGGGTTCCAAGATTTTCTCTCTATTCTGGATGTTTCTTCAATATCATAAAAATATTCATGGGCTAAGGAAATCATTCTCCTTTGAGCACTATCACCCATCAAAACTTGGCCTTGTGATTTGAAATTTCAAAGCATCCATGCTGTTTGATGCATACTGAGCTCCAGACACAGAGAAATCAATCTGTACAGCTCTGCCTACCTTGGTAGTTGCAACGTACTGTACAGTCTTTGTTAAATATTTAATAATTAGCTGTGGTTTAATAATGTGTGTCTGAAACAATGTTGAAGGTTGGGAGAGGGTAATGAAAGAATGTTGTGTTATGAAACAAATGCCCTGAGTTGTTATAGATTGTACTGTAGTGGTTTCCCCACTCAGCAAATTGAGTGACTTTGCCACTTGGGGCGAAACAGGCAATTGTGTCTAGCAGACATCTGCTTTTGTAACCTCCTGTTTCCCAGGGAAAATCCATTTAGAGATCTGAGTAAAACCCAGGATGGTAATCCCAGGCCCAAAAACACTTCAGTGGAGTTTCCTTCAGACTGCTCATGTTTCCACTGCATAAAAGCATCTTTTATTCTATCCAGTGAGAGAATGAAGCAAGGGTTGTGTGTCAGGAATAGCATGTGTGCTATTCCTGACATACAGACCATCCTATTAGCATACAGAAATGTGCTTGTAGACTAAGGACATCCAGGCATACCCTACTATTTTCCCATTATATGTGTTTTTTCCCCATTTTTTAAATCTTTTAGATCCCAGGCATGTCTAGAGCAGAGACATCCACGATGATGAAAGCCTCTTTGCTGAACAGCACCTATAAAATTTTCTTCAGTGGGAGTGTTTTAAAGCCAAAGCTTGGATTCTGCTCCTGGCTAAGGGTGCAATCTCAGAGTTGGAAAGGCTGGAATAGGTGTGGGTCTAACACCATGGCTGCTGTGGGAAGCCTTGCTCTGTGCCTGATGGTGTTACACATAAAGCAAAACTAGCAGCTCCTCACTGTCCAAAAGGGAGTGGCTGTGGAGCTTGAAATCTCTGATCTTTACTAAATGCTACATGTATATGACATGAAAGACTGTGAGGGGACATGCAGGAGAAGATAAACAAATAAATGAATAAGATCAGACAGTGTGGGGACTTTCCAGTGCAAGCCAGCTCTGTGCTAGCAGTGATGTGTCCAGAGCTCTGCCATCACTGGGTGCTGTATTCTCTGGGTTTGGTGAAGGACTGAAATGCTTCCTGTGAGCACAGAGCATCCTTGTGCTCAGTTGCATCACAGGCTCAAAAGAAGTCACTCCCCTTCCCAAAGAGATTTCAGTTATCACAGGATCGACCACTTTTCATAAAATTCTGGAGCCCTTGTGGCTTGTGAAGGGATTATAGAGTAAAAGGTATTTTTAATTATTACTTTGCACTGCAATGTACTTAGAGCATATCCACAGGAGAGGACACACTGGTTTTCCTCAAACTGCTGGCTGTGCAGGGGTAGAGAGGGTGCACAGCATTGTTTGCTGCTCACCAAGCTCTGTCTTGTTCATCCCCTGATGGTTTATTGGATGATCTGTACAGTTATTCCTTCAAAGGACACATTTCTTTGCCTTCTCTTTCATAGTATTGTATCTTTATTTCTTGATTAATTTATTTAAAAGGGACAAGTTGATGGTTCAAGTAGGCACTTTGTGACCAGCCTTAGACAATTTCATCCTAGGAGGAATAATTTTTGTATGTGATGGTGCACATTTTGTATAATTTAATTTATCTTAACTTCATACTGACCAGCAAATATCTTTGGAATAGATCTGCTTTTCTTCACCACCTAGTATAATGTAAACATCTCCCTTAATTCTGTGGGTTAAAGACCCTGCTCTAACCTCCAGTGAAATAAGGGAATGGTGTCCCTTGACCCCATAGTGGGACCTTCTGCATGAAACAAGGTCTGCAGCTTGTCTCACAAGAGTTTACAGAGGCAATAACAGAACAAAATCCTCCAATTTAGGTCAATAAATGGGAATGTGGAAGAATAACAAAGTCAAGGGCACTTTCAGCTTTCCCTTAGGAGCAAAGGCCAATGGAATATCTCAACAACTGAGGGAATCATAGCATGAGCCTGTGTGTCTAGTGGGCATGCAGCTTTGAAAAAGCATCTCTAAGTGAATCAGTAAAAATATCTGGAAATGCAGGAAATAAAGAAAAACTGTATCAATAGATATACAAGAGGAAAATTGTAAAATGTATTTGTAAGGAACATAAAAGACATATATACATATATATGTATATATATATACATGCAAATAGAAATGGAGATGTTCATCATATAATTATTATAGACAATATAGAATTGTTATCTAGTTTAGGCTGTCTAAAAAAACCTTATAAAATATATCTCTAATCTACTACAATATTTTTTAACATGTAGACAACTCTGATCACTTTTACACAGGCACAAAATACAGAAAAGTCTCTTCACATCTTCATTTACACCCACGCAACCAGCTTCCAAATCCAGCTCAAGGTAGACAGGTCCTTCTGTTCCTTGACCTCTTTTTACACTCCCCTACACTTGCTGGTGAGTGGCTCCCATTACCATTAATTCAGCCACAGCCACATGCACAGGGTAGGACAGACCCATGAAAAAACCATCAGTGTGTAGGTGAACTCATCACTCATGTCTCACAGTCTTCACACCAACTCCCCCTAAAATTCCCAATTGATTTCAAGGTTTTGCCATGTATTTTTAAGGCAGTCAGCAACTATGGCCCAGTATGTCTGACAGAACTTTGGTCACCCTGTGTTTCTGAGGGACAGAACCAGCAGGGATCTTCAGCCTGTCCAGGGAACAATCTGAGATCTTTTTGGAGGTAAGATCTTCTAGTAAAGGTATGATGTTATTGAAAGAGCTATTTCTGAGGTGCCTTCTTTTGTGCTGTTTAAGAATAAAGCAAAGTAAATGCATTTTGGTAGGTTTTACTTATTATACTCAATTGTCCTGTGAATTCAGATGGAAATATTATTGGAGGGGGCATCATTGTCAAAATTATAGATGCTAAAATCTCATAAATTTCTTCCACAGTTCTTCCATGTTCTACTAGGATACTCTAGTAATCTACAGGTCAGTCAAGTATTATTTCTTTCACTGCATTTCCTAATGCTTCATCCAACCTATCTTGAAGACAGACCAAGAAATGTTATCCAGCTTTTTGTCTCTAAGGAAACACCACATCCCATTATATACACCTTACCCCGATGAATTGTCTCCTGATACCCATCCTACATTTTTCATTGTACACGTCCACCCATTAAGGAATATCATTCAAACTTTTCAGTCTTGCATTCAGTATAATAGTCTTAACCAACCCCATGTGAATAATTTATTGGAAATAAATTCAGCCTTTCTGTTTAGAGAGACACATTTGCTGAGAAATGAAATGAGGGGAGATGAATCCTGGCTTGGACAGTCAGAAACACTCTGTCACTCCTCCAAAATCAAGATTCAATTTTTTTGTTTTTTTTAATTTTTTTTCTTTTTTTTTTTTTCTATGCTCTTGAGCCAGTAAGTGGCTCTGAGTGTTTAGAAATCACTCTGAGCTGTTTATTTTTAATGACCTGGAAGTTGCACACTCCTGTTTAGGTTCCCCAACTAGCTGAGTACCACTCACCAGAACTGGGGCTTATGTAACCAACAGAGATCTGAACATTTCAGAGGCAGGAATGATGCAGGAAACACAGCAGATAAGGCGGATTACAGAATTTAAAAATAAAATTTATAAACCTTTTTCCTTCTGGACTGCTCATCCTTGCCTGAGGCATCACTTATTAAAATATAAATATATATATGTATATATATCTATATGTATATATATATAAAATTAAGCTCCTTTAAGATTTATTAGCTGTGTGTCGTTTAATTTTATCTTGTCAGATTCAGTCCAAACAAGCATCCTTGCTGTGAAGGTAGCAGTCAGATTCGTGTCTTGTCTGAGTGTCACTTTTTGACAGAGCTTTGGCTGAGGGCTTTCCTGGTGATCCTATCCTCCCGCTGTGCTAAGCAGTGTGATCCCATACAGCTCCCGGTGCAAAGACTGGAGTTACACTGAGCTTAACTCTTGTTTCCTCCCTCATCTCATGCAAGAGCCCATTTGCTCACAGGAAGAAGCTGTCAAAAATGTGCACACCCCACAGAAGCGAATGCAAGTTTAAATGGCAGTGAAGAAGCATTTTGTGCTGGATTTTGTGTGACGGGGTGAGCACAACTGCTGTTTCATAAGCTACTCTCTGCAAAGCTCCTATTTTGCTTCAGTTTTATTTATAGGTTTAAATCCTCCTTTGTTTTCCTGAAAAATGAAGTGCCCCTCGTTGACCAGTCAATAGATTTTCAGTTTTACTTTGCCTGTTGGTTTTCCATTTCATTAATTTTCGTGTTATGCCTATAACCATTTTCACATAGATAATAAATAGTAACTTACAAACTTAACCTGTTTACTACACAGAAATGTGACATCAAAATGCTCTAGAAAAAATACCCATATTTGGATTCTTTCACCATGATACTATTATTCAATAGGAAACTGGTAAATGAGTGTTTTTTGACCACACTGGCATCATTCATAGAATCTTAGAGTGGTCTGGGTTGGAAGGCACTTTAAAGATCATCTCATTCCATCATTCCACCCATGCCATGGGCAGGGACACCTTCCACTGTCCCAGGCTGCTCCAAGCCCCATCCATCCTGGCCTGGGACACTTCCAGGGATCCAGGGACAGCCACAGCTGCTCTGGGGACCCTGTGCCAGGGCCTGCCCACCCTCACAGGGAAGGTTGATATCCAGTAATATCCAGTCTAAACCCATTCTCTTTCAACTGGAAGCCGTTCCCCTTGTCCTGTCACTCCAGGCCCTTGTAAATAATCTCTCTCCACCTTTGTTGTCAGCTCCCTTCAGGTACTGGAAAGCCCCATATTAGTCACCCCAAAGCTTCACTTTTCCAGGCTGAACAATCTCTATTCTCTCAGCCTTTCCTCACAGGAGAGATTCAGAAGGATTAACTCTTTATGACCATTGATGAGCCCATGGCCCTCTGTGTAAGGCCCCTTCTCTCACGTCCCAGTTCAATGAACATCTTGACAAAAAGGTATTTGCCTTACTTTTGATTGTGTTTTATCTCTGTGTGCACACAGGATTCCAATCCCACCCAGAAAAGGGTGAGTTCAGGCACAGTCAAGCAACCCCTGAGGCTGTGGACATGTGAGCAGAGAGGCAAAGCCTGAACCTAGAGCATGTTGCTTGGTGGCAGCTGGGCACAAACCTGTGCCTGTGCGTTCAGGAGCACGAGAAACAAGCAGCTGGGGTGAGAAAAGTCAGGCAGCAAAATGCACGGGAAAATTGCCCCTGACTCATCCAGGGGGTAAATCACCCATTCCTGGGGATGACACAAGGCTCTTTTGGAGGCTGTGACATCTGTTTGCAGCTTTCTAAAGGCAGGACAGCTTGACTAGGGAGAGGTTAATCCATCCACGTCCTCATGGCTGGTGTTGAGTTTGCAAAACATGTAGTTGAGAGCTTTTCAGATTAGAGGGAATATACCAAAACCTAAAGAGGTAACAAAGCTGGTCCTGTTGAAAGTAATGATGCTTCCCTTGACTTCAGTGTCACAGGGATATTAATCAAGATATAGGTATTATATAACTATAGAAATAGAATATTTTTCCACTCCTCTTTACTGGAAAGGATTACATGGAGATGTCTGACCACAACAAACATTGTTTCTTGGCTGAAGCAGAGCTTCCTCTGTTTGAGTTCTAACATCAGTTTCACATCTGTGTCATGGTCCCAGTGACTGGGAGATTTATGTTCTCCTCTATATACATCATTAAAATTGAGTGAAGCTGCCATCTGATTGCATCTTTTCAGACACTTTGAGAAAATTATTTGAGAAGCTGATTGTCTCTAATCTTTTCTTAATTGCCACAACATCTCACTGAAGGAGAAGAACTCTAAGTTTTTCCTTAGCTTAATTTATTATAGAATTATTGAGAATAATTCTACAGGGCAGTAAGAATCTTCAATGTATTACTAAAAAAAAAGATAAAATTCAAACATATAAATCATCGATATTTTCAAATCACCAAACAGGAACTTGGAGAACTCCAGTGGTATGTGTTGTTGGTCCAGACATCCTGTATTTTATTGTTTTAAGATGCTTCTCTTACTCATCTGGTAGTTTCTTAACGTGCCTCATGTTAAATTTAACATGCTTCTTTCCTTCTCCTTTTTTTTTTTTTTTCTGAGCTACCCTTTGATGATGAAATATGGACCCACGTAGTCAACAGTCTTTGGCTAGAAAGCGAAAGAAAGATGTTTCTTGCTGACATCTTCCCTTGCTGGCCTCTTGTGGGCTTTTCTTTAAGCTCACCTTTCATTTCTCCAGATCCAACAGAGATAACAAATTCAGCAAGCAGCAGCATCCTCAGCCATCAGGGTTTAGAGCATGAGACCTCTGCACCGAGTGTGGAGAGTGAAGCCTGACCAGAGCACCTCCACTCCCAGTCCCCGTGACATGAATCAGGATCACTGGCTTGAAAAACCTCTTTTCAGCTGCCTGGCAGCTTCACAGCAGTGCAGTTTTCAAAATTAATTCCCTCTGGTCACACAACTGGGCCATTTCTCCCTTTTGCAGTGCAGAAATAAAGGATGTGAGAAACCACAGAGTTTTCTTCTTGCTTCCCCTTGCTTCAGGGATCCCCACTGCCACATACCAAGCCTTTATTTTTTCCCCTGAGAGGCAGGAAAAGACAGAATAACAAAACAGCCACGACTTCTTTCAGCAGGAACCTTTCAGAAGATGCAGCAGCCCCAGTCCTACGTGTTTGGTGCAGCAAGCACTGATTCATGCTACATCTTGGCAGGTTCTCAGGAGACTAAACAAACAGAGGAGCTTGACCATTGTACGCTTTGTTCTGCATAAAATCTGTCTAGATGTGAATAATCTTGCTTGACTGCTGTGTCATTAGGCTATGAGGACAGGCAAAAATGATGTTCATCTTCCACGAGTTTGCCAAGGCACACCGTGCACTGAAGCCTCTCTTGTCTGTGTCTGTCATGCAGGTGATTACCCCTGCATTAGTCATTCTGGGCTCCTTTAGAGATCTTTTGGGATGTGATTCACTTCATCCTGAATTAGATGTAAATTCACCCAGATGAATAGTGCCTCAAAAGCTTTCTTTCCACCCATCCACGTTTCCCCCACCATTCACTACAAAGGGAGCCCAGGATGACCAGCTCTGGTGTTACCATCCATGTGGAGGGTGTGTAAAGCTGGATCACACCCTGGGGGCACATTTTATTACCCTGTGTGAGACCACATGCTCTGAGACTCTGTGGTTCTCTCTCTAAACATTGCTGGTAATAGCAAAGTAGGTTTTCTCAGTATAAGTGACAGTCCCTGGGGGTGAATCCTGTTTCACTAAAAACAGGGCACCACAGCAACTTGTCATTTTAAAGGGCAGATGCAAAGAAGTAAATGTAAGAAGACATCCTTGAGAATGCAGTTATCTGGAAGAAGGGATGTGGAAGGCACAGGTGTCACTGAGGTTTCAATGCTAGGTGAGAAAAAAAAGGATTTTCATGCAAGGTCAATTTTAACTACTTTTATGGATCCTCATTGTAAGAGACTACACATAAAGTAGTCATCTAGATTTCTATTATCAACAAAAAAAAAAATGTAGTCAAAGCAGTTAACGAAAATTAGGAAGGCACTCATCTAATCAAAAGTTAAGAATCAACTCAAGGGTGAAATTAATTTTGCCCTAATGGCTGTTAACTGCCCTGATGCCTAGACCTGCCAGGTCTCCCTGAACACAATGACAACTACTTCACATGTAGACGTCTTCACTGTAGACAACTATGTTTAGCTTAGGTTGGTCCTCTTTAGGTCTTTCAATATCTAAATTCAAGGTATCCATTGCAGGATCCCTGTGGGCCATCAGACAGAAATATGCTTTTCAAGGCAGTAATCATCTGACTGCTTTGAGCACCCCTCTGAGGCTGGGATGAATCACTTTGCAAGAGTGTCTGTGTCAGAATAACCATTTTCTCAGCATGAAGGTTGTGCCTTTATTACCTCCTTTTGTAATTTGAGCTACACTTTTGAGTTTATCTCTATGACTAGATATTTATTTCTATGACAAGTCAAGGAAAAGAACTTCTTGAACAAAAAAGCTGTAGTCATCCATTGGGTGTAAATGATATGTTATGCCATTTTAGTCATAAAGGTTAGGAAATTGAGGGAGGAACTTTTGCATATTTAGAAGTGTTTTTGTCTTTATTGAAGCAGCTCCTTGAAAAGGCCTGGCCATTGGAACAGGAGGGTGGTACTGAACAGCAGTACCTTGTTGTGGGAGATTCTTGATTTGGTTATGCCAAGGATCCTTGACTCAATAATATTTATATATCTGGAAATAGTAATTAATATCTACATCCTGCACTGGAGGGCCTGAAACTCTTTAAAGCTTAGAGATTGCCCAGAAAAATTGTGGTTGCCCCATTCCTGGAGAGGTTCAAGGCAAAGCTGGATGGGATTTGGTCAAAGGGAAGGTGTCCCTGCCGTGGCAGGGGTGGAATGAGATGATAGTTATAGTCCTTTCCATCCAAATACTTTCATGAGTCTATGATTTCTATGATTCTGTGATTTAGCATTCATTACACCCATTGCACATGAGTGTGATTTGCATCAATTTAAGTGCAGACACAAGACAAAGATGCTTCTGTTGCCCCTTGGTGCTTTGGTTTCTCTAATTTGAGTGCAGTCTTGTGTAGGATTCAGGGACACGAGCAGGGAGAATTTCCCCCACAGCTCCCCCCTGTTCTGGTGGGGATGGTTCAGAATACTTACTCCCTCCAGTCTTCCAGGAATTTTTTTCCTTCTAAGAGGGTTGATAAGTTATTCCTGAGAATGGAAATAACAAATCCCTGTTATACAGATAGAGAGACTGACACATAATTTAAGGAACTTGTCCAAACTGAAGGTTTTGATGACTTGGTTCATAAAAAGCCCTGGTCTCCTCTCCTTCTTCTAGTGTTTTTATCGTCTTCAGATAAACCTTTTTTTACCCATCAGAAATAAGTATTCTTTTTACCTTTCTCTTCATTTTTATCCTGTATTTGAACAAGACAGAACTGTAGAGGATGATAAATTCTTCTTATCCTGGTAACTTTTATGGAAAGGAGGGCATTTCATCATGGCCTACTTGACAGGTGATTCAAGGTTTCATCTCAACATTTCTGAAGAAGAAAAAAAGCAAAATAAGAAAGAGGGTGTTAGGGTTTCTTTTTCACTCACATTCAGGTGTTTGCATGAGGAGCAGAAAACAACTAATATACTCGAGCAAAGCTTTTCAAGAAAGCTCTTCCTTTGTTTTTTTTTTTTTTCCCCTCAATATTAATGATAACTTGCACTTCCTACCATAATGATTATCTTAAAAGTCTTTTTGGCTTTGAAGAGCTTGTGAAGGAATATCATCTGAAGAAGTCTATTACCTTATAATTTATTATGCCTTTTCGTTTCTTTTCTTTTCTTTTCTTTTCTTTTCTTTTCTTTTCTTTTCTTTTCTTTTCTTTTCTTTTTCTTTTGTCTTTTCTTTTCTTTTCTTTTCTTTTCTTTTCTTTTCTTTTCTTTTCTTTTCTTTTCTTTTCTTTTCTTTTCTTTTCTTTTTCTTTTCGGCATAGTCAATGCTGTAAATTAAACTGCTTGAGTTGGCTTTGTGGGTTTTTTTGCATACACAGCAAGGATAACTACACATCAAATTTATGAGCATCGTGTGCGGGTTGCTATGACAACCCTTCCAGCCGCTGTACACCAAATAACCTTGTCATGTGAACATTTATCACAGGCACATCAAGTGCAGCATTGCTCGGTGCACTTCTTGGGCTAAACAGCAGGATTTTTTCCTGAATAATAATTGGTCATGGCCTTTTCTGCTGTGAGTCAAAATTAATAAACTTCTAGATTTGAAATTAACCATCGACAGGACATAATCTGAGCGCCATTCTTCATGGCTGTGGTGCTTGGAGAGAGGAAACTTTGCAAGGAGCACTGCTCCTTTCTCAGGAAAACTGTGGATTGTTATTTTATTGCCATTATAACCTCGCAAAACCCATATATAAAATGACAGGCTATGTCTGTGTGTGCATAGAACATATTATTGGGCTGTAAATGAAATGTGAATTTTAACTATTGAACCATTTGTGGGAAATAAAGATTATTTCTCTTTTCTTTCTTTTTTTTTCTTTAAGGAACTTCTAAAGCCAGAGCCACATTCTAATTCTTCACACCCACCTTTAGTGATATTTTTTTGGCAAATTTGCAGACTGAACGCCTGGTCCTTCAGTAGACCAGTTTAAAGGCTTTCCTATGTATTTGAACTCCTCCCTGCACACCAACATTTTAAAGAAAATACAAGAATTTAACTATGTTTCTAATTTATCATTTCGGAGGGTAAGATTATGTGTGAGGAATTAGTGAGCTGTGTAAATTATTTAGCAATTTCTATACAATAGTATAAAAATTACATCACTGGCAAACTCCAGCTCGTGCATATAAGTAGATATAGATGATATAGATAGATTAGATAGATATAGATAGATATAGATATTTTTGTTGTTATTCCAGAAGAAATAATATCTTAAGCTGTATGTATAAAAATTTTAGAAATCTTCCATCTTTAGTGTAGCCCTCCAACCTAATGCTACAGTAGGGCTTTTTTAACAACATTGTCTTAAATGCCCAAACTAGTAAAGAGCTTTGTAAGCAAGTTTACAAAATAACAACAGTAGAGCAAGCAAATATCAGCAATGGGGTTTTTTTTATTTTTTTCTTTCTCTAATAGGTAGGATTAGTTGAAATAATGTATGGTCTTGCCCATAGGTGTGTTTTTAAATCATGTTCCATTGTACTACAGGTTCTCATAACCACCACACCCAAATCAAAACTTGCTTGACTTGTTGGGAAGATTGCTGTGGATTTGAAATGGGCACAGTCAGGAAATAGGCACCATGTCTTTAAACAGTGTTAATTATTTGTTGCAGAATGAGTTGCATTTTCCCCTGTATATTTCTACTTATTATCTCTAATTTACAAGCTGAGATGGAGACATACACAGCACAGATGGCAATATTCAGTCAGATGTATTTTTGTTGGATGATTTCAAATCCAGATCAAGTGATTTGTGGGAAGTTATTTGGCCAAGCACAAGGTTTTTGTCTTAAACTAGGCATCACAAGGCAGTATTTTCTGCCTTTAAGAGGTGCAAAATGTCAGATTAGATAATTTAATCTTACAGATTAACCACATAAGACCTTGCTTTGTATTTTTACATCTCTTAAGATGTAGGTTTCTGATGCAATTTGTGAGCACTAAATGCTAACTTTGTGATTTCCTTGTGAAGAGTGCCTTCTTCTTCACCAGCATTCACAAACCATTGGCTGAAAAAATAGACTGGATTTCATGGACAAATCCATGGATCTTTTAGACTAATTTGATTATTTTTTGGCAGCCTACATGAGGCCTTGCTAAATTCTCTCTTTAATATTTGCGGAGATCTTCAGGGAATTAGATACACAACTCACCTTCTATTGAGACCATTAACATTCATACATTCTTTCCCTTGCAATGCTCAAAATTTTCTTCATTAATAACCAGGTATGGAGGAAAAACAAATGCCAGCTCATATATCCATAGGTAGATTCCATTTATTGAGCAAATCAATACGTGTAGAGGAAAAATTACAAGATTGTTTGATTTTATAAGGCAGCTGATTTCTGAGTTCCCACTCTGTTGTACTTGCAGTAGTCATAAATATACAGCTGATGTACATAATCAAGGTCGAAGATGAATCCTCCCGGGGTCAGCTGCGTGTCAGACACCTTGGTTTTGTTATCCTTCTCTACCTTCTGAAGAGATGAGTCACCTGCTGTAGCTTCTCACTTGTTCCTCACCTTTTCATCACCCCTTGTTCTAAAAGGCAAAGGAGCTGTTCAAGCAAGCAGTCCCTCGTAGGAGGCACAGTGGAATTGAGTTCTTGATCTGTTGAACGCGTTCACCGGAGCTGGTGGAGGGCTGCTTCAAGTGCAGCAGTCATCGCTCCTGCACTCTGATTCTCCAGAAACTCTGTGCAAGAGGACTGTGAGCTATCTGTGACTTAGACACTCAGCTGGGAAAGTGGTCTTCTGCTGCCTGAAAAGAATTGAAGGGATGTCTGTGGTTTAGAAGTTTAACTAAAAATGTTCCTATGAAACGTCAGGCTGAATCATATAGGAGCAATACACATTCTTTTTAATTTGCCTGGCTAGCTTTTCCTATAGTAGCTATTCCAATTCCAAAACCATTAAGTCATACTTTTTTTCCATTAAAGATGAATTTTTTTTCTTTAACAGAATTCCTACCTGTCTCCTCTGATCAAGGAGATCTCAGAAAGAATCAAGTGAAGTGTGTCAGAGTTGTGAGGCCCTGGCACAGGGTCCCCAGAGAAGCTGTGGCTGCCCCATCTCTGGAAGTCCAAGCCCAGTCCAACCAGGCCAGGTTGGATGGGTCTTGGAGCAACCTGGGGTAGTGGAAGGTGCTCCTGCCCAGGGCAGGGGGTTAGAATGAGATGAGCTCTCAAATCACTTTCAACTCAAACCATTCTATAATTCTATAATTCTGTGTGTCTACGGTTCTATGAAAGTGTGCCTATTTCATGCACAAACGGCAAGGCAAAACGACCAGCAGAACTTCTGTCCATGTGGCCTTTCTTGCTGAGACTAGCAATTAGGCTAATTCTGATCGTATTTTTCTGATTGTGATGAGTAGCATCTGGACATGAAAGTCTTGCCTTTTGTCCAACCTGGAAATGAAACTCGAGATAATTTTAGTAAGGAGGTAATATAAAAGAAGATCTTTAATGAAGGCCTTCAGGAGCAGTTATGGAAAGATGTCTACAAAAGCCAACCCCACGGAGGGGTGAGTACATTTTATATGTTTTAGGAAATTAGCATAAATGGCAAAAAGCACCAATTAGGAGGACAAGTGGTGGTGCAATTCCCCTCAGGTCAAGCCCCTTCTCTGGAGTCCCCCTTCAGCACTCGTTGTACTTTGTCCATGAGAACGTATCTCCAAGAGCTGTTCTCAGCCTTGGTTCCCAGGAAGGACCAAGACAGCACGGAGCTTTGTTCCTCTCGGGGCTTGGAGCTCTGGAATTTGTTTTGTCTTTCTGCTTAGGGAAAGGCCATGGAAAAGTACTGGGAAAACTAGCCACTAATACAAAAGGTGACAGAGTTACAAATACATGTGTGAAGAATACAGAGAACATATAAAAGAGAAAAACACAAAACCTAAACGGCATCAAAAGAGATCCAATTTCTGTTCTCAGGACAAATTGGAAAACATGTCGTAACATCGGGCAGCTGCATGGCTTTCCACTATCAGATGAAAACTCCCAAAATGCAATTTAAATACCAATACCACCAAATCCAGATTCTTGTCTAAGCTTGAAAACCAGCTCCGAAGGAAGGTTGAGCTACTTTTGGAGACTTGGGTGACTCAATACTTTGCTTGTATTACTGAATTGATTTTCATACAGTCAAATGATTCTTGGGTTAACTACAGAATTATAAACTTTTTATGGTTGTTTGATGGGTGTTAAGTACATGTTGTTCCATGGCACTTTCACAAAATTTTCGAAACTTCTTGAGCATCATGTACCAAAGTCAAGCTCTCTCACAGAGGTCAAGCTGTGGGAAAACAGTGTTCCCACCTTTAGCTGCCATGACCCATCACCAGCCCACAGGGCTAACAAGAAGCTAGCAGCCTTCAGAGTGTTAAGCAGAACTTTTGAAGCTGAAAAATTCACAGAATTTTTGAGGTTTTCCACAATTCTCACCACAAAGCTTATTAAGAGTGCTGGCCACAGGGATACAAGTAGAGATGAAATTACATGTATTTTCTTCAGTAATGGGGAGAGCCCTGCTACTTTCCCAGAAAAAATTATGCTGAAATTCTTAGCCATGGTAAAAACTTACTGGATTTTTACAATGTCATCTTTTTCTTGATTGCCATAGCATTCATATGTTACATCATCACATCCTTCTTGAAAACCAGTTGTTTTCGTTGGTGGGTGAAGCTCTAGAAAGAAATTGAATGAAACTCCTCTGGAAGTCTCCCTTAGAAAAAGGGATTGAATAGGGGATCTGACTTGAAGAAAAACTAAAAATGAATGATTAAAACTTGCAAGAGACTAAAAACCAAGAAATATGAGTAGAATGTACCGTAAGAAATTCTTCATATTGCAGTGCTTAGACAGTGATCAAATTTTAAGGAAAAATTTTATACTGAGAAAGCAAACTGAGATTTAGGAGCAAAAAGTATTTATTTGAAGGAATTTTTCTAGCCTGATGTAATTCATCCTACACCTTATTTTCTAGAGTTCTGATTTATAACAATATTTATCAAAGTCTACAAATTTCTAGTTTGTTTGGCAATCTGAATGAAAATACTATTAAAAAAATGTTTTCCAATCTGAGATAATATAGACCTTTATGCCTTCTGAAATGATCCCAAATCCTCAGAAGACACAGTCATTTTCTAGTTTATTGCTGGACTTGAAAGATTCTTTCTCCATCTAGTCCTGTGAAGGCTTAGCTCAGTTAGGACCTGTTTCCAGATGGGAAAGGTGACACATGGAGTAAGATTGAGATAATGAAGAAGAAAGCACAGCTCTGACAGCTCTGAGCTTATCCTGAGCTTGGGAAAGAGCACTATGGTCACCTGGTGATGCCAGTTATTTCGGAATAAATCTGGTGTTTTCTTGATGACCTCCAGAGAACATCAGCAGCAAAAACTAGAGAAGAAGCTGAGCCTTGCATGACTTAGTGAGAGCATTTCAGAACCAGAGATAACCACCTAGAAGTGTATGCAGATGAGACTAACAGAAAAAAAAAAAAAACACATCTGGGGAAAGATGGATAGGGAGCAAAGGATGCTGAGCCTGTCATGGTAACTTCATCCTTGGAGTTCCATTGCTTGATGGAAAACTGATTTTACAGGAGGTCACACTGTGCTTACTGTGAATTTTAACGTGCAAAAGAACCATTAGTTCTTCTGTCAAAATTATCAAAGAATCTATAAAAAGTATTGGAATTTTCCTTATTTTCGGCACAAGACATGGTTTTCAGGGAGAGGGACAAGGCTGGAAGCAAAAGCCTCTGGAAATATACAGAGTGTGAACTGACAAAACGTCCACCTGCAAAGCCATCAGCAAGGTCAAGGCACTGCTGATGGGGAAATAAGTGATGTATTGCTGCTCATGTGGTGAGCAGAAGCAGATGTGAGGGCCTTGCAGGTCATCATCCTAGGCATGGAGAAATCAGCACTGACAATGCCTGCTAGATGGATAGACATCATCCTGGGCAAGATCAGCTGTTTACTTTCTATCCAACAGCCTGGAGTATACACATGGGCATGCAGAACATACCCATCCTCTCTCTAAAGTTCCTCAATCCATGCTGCAAGGTTTATCTCTAAATTGTCTCAAAACCAGATGTCATTAGGCAGAAAACAATTTGCTTTTGCTTCTGTATCCTTAAAACACTGTATAATAACACTGGAACAAAACCAGTTTTTGAGTCCAAACTGTGACTCTGCAATGAAAGATATTGCAGGACTAGCTAGGAACATTAATGGTTAGGTCAACTCTAGCATTTGCCACACCCCATGGCCTCAAGGTCCAAAATTTGTTGTTGCAGTCTGTAAAAAAATATTTCTTTTTTCTTTTTTAGTTTTATTATCCAAGAATATCATTGTATTCCTCACAATGTACAACAGATATTTTCAGGGACACATAGAGGTTATAGCTCTTTCCTCCTCCTACTGAATTCAGTTTTGTCTCTTATATTCCTACTCTCACCAATGAATCAGCCCCCTAGTTTTCTCTCATAAACCAGAAAGAATAATCCTGTCCATGGGTATCTCAATGACCAGGTAATATTTCAAAAAGATTAATAATAATTAAGGTCTCTCTTCCAACAAACTTCAGTAGCAATCCTTCCCCTCACAAACCTTTTTTGCTTTTAAGGAATGCCATAATAATTTTGGGGGCACACTTTTTAATTTTGGTCATTGACTACATTATTAGAACAATCTGTTTGATCCTGTACCAATGTGAAGACACAACATAGCAGGAGAATGAGTTGATTTTGGGATGGTGCTTATGAACGACAAGAGGCTGATGGATGTGTCCACTCTGTGACTCACTTCCTTGCATCCCTTGTGGAGGCTTCCAGGATGAAAGTTGCCACTGAGTTTTTACTGCTGGCAGCTACAGCTGAGTTGCAAATTACATAGCTCAAGCTCGGGCTGTTCTTTCAAGGCCTTGGCCACAGAGCAAGGCAGGATGAGGAAGAGAAAGTCCAAAAATTGATTAAAAGATCTCGGATCTCCTTCTCTGTCCAAAGTCTCCCAAAGCAGCATGAGAAACTTCCCACCACTTTTCCCAGCTCGGGCAGGTGTTTCCTATGGAGAGGTTTTGATGTCAGCAGATGGAAGAGCAACTGAAAGGCAGGAATGGGTGTCCAGAGATATCTCAGTGGAAGGGGAAATGCCCTAAGAGAAAGCAAGTTGTCATCACACTGTGGCCTTTGCCAATTCTTATTAGAACTAGCTGAAAATTTGTCATGCAACCAATTTATTTCCTATTGAAAAAAATGATTTATCAAGACTGAATTGTGTGGGCTGGAAGGATGGTTTCTTTGGGTGCTTGGGGGTAGAGGGAGAAGATAATATGATCCAATTTTTGACATTGTCTTGACAAGGGAAGACTTTCTCAAACAAGCTGTACCAGAAGAATGTGAAAAGGGATGAAATTTTGGGGGGCAAATAACAGTGTTACCATAAAGCTGCAAATGTAGGTTTGTTTCTCTCCTGGATAGGGAAACCTATTCTTTTTTCAGGGTGGTTTAAATTGAGTGAAGTATGAGAACCACTGTGTCTTAGAGCCAGAGGAGACCTCCAGAGTCCACAGCTTTGTTCAGTTGTAGTTTTGTGGCTGAGTTACTCAATTGATGATAATTATCTGTCTTATGAAAATCAAGTGTGGTTTTATTTGCTCTCAGTTGCCCAATGGGAAGCAAGAACATGCCACAGTTTTTTTGTAAGACCTCAAGGTAATTCATTCTCATAAACACAGGGGAAAGGAGACTGCCTTCACCAAGTACAGTAAAAAGCAGACTTTTGGGTAGTGACTCATTTAGCCACACAAGCCCCAAGCGGTTTTGCATGTTGGTTTTGTGGCACATTGACTCTGTGCCTTCTAGACAGGAGTTCAACCCACTGCAGGAGGTCAAAACCACAGCAAATACATAGGTCTCAGAGACAAAAGTCTGCAAAGTTGCCAAGGGGGAAAAAAAAAAGCCTGAATATTGGTTTAGAGACCAAACTACTTAAAACAAATATCCTAATCCAATAGAAATTTTATGGTCCAGTCTGAAGAAAAAAACCAGATTGTTTCCACTGTGGTGTAAGGAAAGGTCCTTCTTAAGCCTTCTCTTCATGAAAAATGAACTTTTAAAGTGTATTTTATCTTCTAAAGCAAAACCACACCCTTCCTTTAACTATTGGGTTTTTTTGGTTTTTTTTTCATTTGTCTACCTCTCATCTAACTTTGAAATTGAACACAAATGCATCATGCAGGTTGATTTCTGTTCCAAATAGCTTCACTTTTGGTAGTAGAGAATCTACTTTTTAATACGTATAACCTTTGGAAATTCTGTACTTCTCTGTTTATAGACTTCTTCATTTTGTTAAAATACAGGATTGCATTTAATTTAATGTTTTTGAAGGTCTAAAGAATTTCAGTAGGTGCAGAAGCAGATTGTGACACTTGTCTCTTCATGGAAACCTTTCATATTTTTTGTTACTGCAGTGAGAGTCACTGTTTTGCTCCCACAAAAATTATTTGCAAGATCTTCTTAAGGCTCCGTACATTTTCTGTGTTTCACTTCTCCTGGAGAAATATTAAGAAAGGAGTATTTGCAGTGAGCCGCCTGGGAGGGGCAGAAACACCTGCATATTTTCCTTGGACCCCATTCATCTTGCATGGAAAAAACCTACAAAGTACTGAACTCTCTGAAGTTAGCACAGATTTGGTGGTGGGTTGACTTGATATTGCAGAAAGTATTCCTTGGTGTAAGGAATAATGATAAATCCACAACTTCTTTCATGCTGGATCCTGATGAAGGATGAACATCCCCCTCACCAATGGTTGTACATTGGTTTGAAATCTTGGGATCTGCTTTTCCTCAGCTCTAAATAGTCACAGCCATGATGCAGAGCTCATACACAAGCCCTCTGTTTCTTCCTTGCATGGTTAATGATCTGGCAGCTGCATATATTTCAGGTTTTTATTCTCTCTATGACCAAGTGAGGATTTTCTCAAAGGTTTTCTGTCAGGTGACTAACATCTTCATGCACAAGCTGGCTTGGCAGATAGCAGTGCTGTCATGAGATTCTTTAAAATGCTGCTTTAAAACAAACAAAATCAGTCTTGCCAACTCTTCTTTTGTCCCTTCAGAGGAGACGGGGGTTGATCCCAGAGAATAGCAGAGGAACAGAAGATGGTTTCCCATTCCATTGTTCCTGAAGGTGAAATTCTGAGGTGAGGTCGGATGGCTGATGATGTCTGAAAAACCAGAAGATGAATCTGTGAACATTGACTACTCAGGACTGAAGTAGCAAGCCCAGAGCAATGCAGAGGGTTTTATTTCTTAAAGCCTTTTAAATGTTATAGCTCATTTATGTTCCAATAGAATTAAATATGTGATAATGTAGTGCTCTTAATTGCAGTCTTCAGAGTAATTCCTGCCCTTTCTAAAGAAGTATCCCTTTGATACAGAAATGATTAATGAAGAATTATAATTTAGAAGAGATAGTCATAGCCTTCAATCTGATGTGCATAACACCAGACCACAAAACCTTGTAGCTATGTCTGCACCAGGCACTTAATTGAGTTTAAATAATAGTTTATCTTTAGCTCATTTTCAAGTGACAGAAAGTCTTCCGCACACTCAGTTAAACTGTTTCAATGGTTAATTATCTTCACAGTTAAAAATGTACGCTGAATTCCTACTCTGAGTTCACAATAGCTTTGTTTCAGACTACCAAATCTCATTAAGCTTTGCTCTCCATAATTAAAAAATAGTCTGTTTTCTAAAATCTCCTCCTAACACAGATATTTGTAGACCATGACCAATTCACCTCTTAGTATACTCCCAGATAAACTGGATGGATTGGACTTCTTAAATTTCTCGTGGTGAGACAGGTTTTCCCTGCTCTAAATAATGCTTGTAATGTTTCTCTAGTTGCTTTGAGGGTCACACACAGCCTCTTTTAAAGCATTGAAACCAGCACTAAGAAACCATCTTCCTTACCAAGGAACATTGCTTCCCTTCTTTATTTGATAATTCCCCTGCTTAGGTGTTCAGAGCTGCATTTGCCCTCTTAATGACAACCTTGGGTACTTCTACACACTTGACAACCTACATGCCCACAATCTTTTTTAGCAGGACACCTTCTTCTTTTGTGGTGTCCATATAGCCTTCTGTTCCAGAACACAGTCATCTTAGCAAAACATTTCTCATCTAATATTGATGGAGGGCAGGGTTAGGTTAGATATTGGGAAGAAATTCTTCCCTGTGAGGGCAGGGAGGCCCTGGCACAGGTGCCCAGAACAGCTGTGGCTGCCCCTGGATCCCTGGCAGTGTCCAAGGCCAGGCTGGACAGGGCTTGGAGCACCCTGGCATAGTGGAAGGTGTCCCTGCCCATGGCAGGGGGTGAAACGAGCTTTAAGGTCCCTTTCAACACAAACCATTCCATTATTTTTTTGATACTCTATTCCTGAGTGTCCATCTTATGCCATTTTATGAGTTCTGAAGAAACTTGCAATCAAATATTGCCCACAGAATTATGGCTCCTTTATGTCAAGGGCCGAGTACCAGAGAAGCCAGTAAGTACCTGAGGTTTACTGTCCTGAATCATTTCTCAGCCAGCAGCTCCAGCATCTCCGGCAGGCACTTGGACAGACTTGAGATCTTCCACAGGATCACAGGACCTCTCTGAGGTCACCTCTCACTCCAGCACCTGCACAGGGAGCTGAGTACTCTGAGTGCTGTCACACCCCACCTGGCTTTCAAAAACTTCCAGTCCACTGCAGACACCCACTGTAACAAAGCAGCAGGAGGCAAGATCAGTAACATAAGTCACCCTCCAATTTCCTATTTCTCTCCCTGAAGAGATCATTCTTGCCAGGAAAAGTACTTTGTGGGAGCTGAGTATTTACTGCTCTTTCAAGATCCAATTCTACTTCAGCTGACCCCGTTTACACACTCCTTCTCATACCCACTTATCTGGCAAATTTCCCAAATTCTGTTGCAGGAGAATAAAGTCATCAGTTCCACTTGACTGGGAAATTGTTGGAAATCTGCAAAAGTGCACACAGCAGTGGACAAAAGAAAGGGTGAGAAGAGAATTGAGGTTCAGAACATTTCATGAAAGGCTTCCACCACTTAGTGTCATTACTAACTCTACAACCTGAGACAATTTATTAAGAGTTTGGAAAAGCGGCTCAAAAAGCTGGATGTGGAGATTTCCATTAGAAATAGATGACTACTTTAAAGGTTGCAATTGGATTCTAAAGAACAGGCTAGATGAAAATTGTGAGAGGTGAATAGCTACTGAATAATGTGGGCTGGGGGAGGGGAAGAAAATTGCCACCTACTTGAAATAAATGGCTCTTCTAAAATAATGGGGTTTAAACTTTAAAATTGTTTTGTTCTGTGACATGCAGAAGGATGTATTTATAGTTATTTTCAACTTCTCCAAACAGGCAACATTTGCCTGGAAAATAATTTTCATATAAAAATATGACAATGTAATTATCTTCTCTGGTATTTTCTACCTTTTGATGTCTTATTTATAATAATCTTTCATGTTTTTCAGCAGTTTTAGCTATCTATATGAATTCCATCTGTGCTACAAGACAAAGAGGATGTTAATAGGAACTGAGTCACTCCTCCCTTTTTCCACTAACTTTTTCTTTTAATTGATGAAATGAATGCTTGCCAGAAATAAAAAAAAAAGGTTATGATTGCTAATATTACTAATGGTAATTCTGTTGATACTGACTTACCCCAAAAGCAGGATTTTCAGGAGTCATAACTGGAGATGATGGAGTGGGGGTTTTTTTGTTCTCCTGCAGGCCATTTTACAATAGGGATTTAATCCTGTGGGGTACAGGGAACTTTTTTTTCTGTACACCCACATGTACCTGAGTCTCACAGACTTTGGTTGCTTGCAGTGTCAGTGATTTAGGAATTTCCTGAAGCCTGCATTTCTTCTTCAGCCCCACAGGATGCAGGTCAAAATGCCCACTGACATCCAACATTCTCAAGGCACATTCCATGACCTTGAAACCACATTTTCCAGTAGAGAACTCTTGGAATCATAAATCCATGGAATAATTAAGGTTGGAAAAGCCTTCCAATGTTGAGTCCAACCATTAATCTAACACTGCCAGCCCCACCACTAAACCATGTCCCCCAAGTGACACATCTACACATTTTTGAACACTTCCAGTCACAATTCTTCTGGACAATACTTGACCAGCTTAAGTACACAGCTTGTCTTCCTGTTTCATGTCCTGCCCCCTCAGGGCAGGTAAAAGATATTCAGATTACTAATTATTTCCTAATGTCCTCCCTTAATAAGTAGCATAAATCCTATCTGTTCAGAAGTGGGGTCTCAGGAGTAAATTACTAATATGCAGGTCTGTGTCAAAAGGGCTGCACATGAGATTTGGGGTTGTGGAATGGAAAGACAGGAACCAGCCTCCTACCTGGTTAACAGATAATTGCTTAGAAAGGATAAAGGATAGGCTAAAGGAAGACTATTCAATACAATTTTTTTTTCTTTTTTTCACAAATCCAATCAAATTCTTACTCTCAATGCAAATTTCTAGTCAGCTTGAAGGCCGAGGACAGGGTGGTATAATTAGCCATGTCTCACCTATTTGAGCTCCTAGTGATAATGATGCTCAACAGGATCATTTTGTATGTCCCTGTTACACATCATTTTCAGCACATTTAAGTAATTCGTGATCCTGCTAGTACAGCTGCAGGAGCTATGTTCATTTAAGTACAAATGGAAGAAGGTGGAAAAGAGGAAATAATCTGGGATGTCTTCCAGACAGCCACAGCCACTGAACTGAGGTGCCAAAATTAAGAGTGCAGCCACCATGGGCTCCTCTTAGTTAATGGTGACAAGGAGCCAGCAAGTGCTCCTGCTCTGATGATGATTCAGAAATTGGATAAGTTGCTTTCCTTCTTTTTACCTCTTCAACTCAAAAAGCAAACTCTGGCTAAATATCTTCAAATTCCTGTTATTCAAAATCGAAAAGCACCAGAGAGGGCAGCTGTTGGCATTAACTTGTAAGTATATGCTCATGAAAAATAGGAATCCTGCCTTCCCTCTAGTCCCAGCCCTAACAATTCCTCCAAACAAGTTTATTCCAGATATTTTTGTTTTCACCTTTCCTTTCTTTTCGTCACTCTAGACTCATCCATCAAACATGAGCCACAATTTCAGAAGAAAAACAAATAAAAATATCATTGTAAGCCAGACTTTCTGATGGATTTGATACTAATTCAGCTAAATCAATAGGCAAAGAGGCCAAAAAAAGCAAGATTACTCAGAATGATACATCCTGCTGAAGATGGAGAGAGGCAATGAAGAAATCATAGCAAGCCAAAATATCATTGATTGGTGACAAAAGAGTCTCATACCTCTGTAAAGCATTCTTGCTTTCCTGAGGTTTATTTTCCTGGAAGGTTTAGCAAAATACAATCCTTCACCCAAAGAGTATGAATGTTGCTGTGCAATCATTGTTGCATTTCTTTTTCCACTGACTCCTTCTACTGAAATAGACTGAACCTGATGAGTGGAAAGCACATTCTTAAAAACCTTTTTTTTTTTTTTTTCACCCACACTCAGCAGTAAAACGATGCTGGGGAGGTAATCTGTGTGTCTGAAGGTATAAAAAGCTGAAATATCATTTATAGCAGCACTTGCATCATCTGGAGATTGCAGGAGGAAAGGGATAAAGGTATAAGGCTGCATTGGGTGAAAAAAGAAAATCCTAACTCTACTCCCACATGGCCTTCACAACCTGTACAGGTTTTCTGTGTCGGAGCCAAATAGTCGATTCCTACATTTCCCACTTACATCCTTAACCATGATTTTCATTAAACTCTCTTCTCCTATCTGATAGGAGGAGATTGATTGCTGGATGAAATATGAAAGGCACAAATTATGCCAGTAGCCACAATTTTGCAGTTTGCTGTCTGAAAGCCCAAACACTTGGCCTGTTTTGCAGCTCTTCCTCTAGAGAGAAGAGAGTGAGAATCTTGCTTGGTGTGCCAGGCTTAGCTCCCACTGGCCCTGGAAACCTGACTCTGTAGAGAAAACTGGTTGGGAATTTTGTGACTCCAGAAGAAAATTCTAGTTTCTAAAACTGACTCTATTCATTTTCAAAGTTTCTTCAGTCCCCGAGTGGATTTTTTGTTGTGAAAGGAAGAACCTGATCAAGACAATTAGACAGGAATTACGTGATCAGCTGGAAGAAACCACTGGTTTCTGGAAAATCTCTAATATCTGGAATTAATTTTTGATTTAAAAAATATTATTGCATCTAAAGGGAAGGAAGGAAAGCAAAAAAATGGGGCAACTAGGCAGTTTGAAAAGTAGAGGTAAACTCTGCATCTCTCCAGCTATGAAAGCAGCTGACCGTGATGGGGCTGTGCCCAATATTTCCTGATCATTTTTCAGAATGCAGAGGTCTGGGGGAAAGCTCTCTTTCCACTGAAAGCAGGGTAGCTGGAAAGGAAAGGGATGCTACACCCATCTCCTATCTCCACACAGAACTGCAAAACAGAGATAGATATACCCTCATTTACTGCAAGCAAGCACCTCTTGACATTGGTCTTAATGTAGATTTTGGCTTTGTCTTCCTTAAAAACCTTGGAATGTCACCATGTGAAAACAGAAAAAAAAGGAATTACCAGATTTCTAGTGAAGAGGGGGATTTTTTTCAGCTTGGTCTGTTTGAAAACTGGTGATACCCCACAAGGTGTTACTCAGCACGTCTGAATTTAACCCAAAGTAGGAGTTTCATATCCCTGGATGCTACATAAACTCAGAGGGAAAAGTGAGAGTCTGCCTCAGAAGAGATTTCAGATCAGAAGTCAATAATCAGACAGGGTAAAAAAGTCTGTAATTAATTAGAACGGATAAATGTCCATTAGAAATGTATTCTCTTTAGGGCCCAGAAACCATGAGGAAAAGGGAGGAGGAAAGAAGTGGGTAGGTGTCAAGTTCTGGTTTTGCCATGTAGATTTAACACTGGTGATGAGATAGCACAGAGAAACGCACCTAAACAGCACTTTTTTACCAGGGAATGAACAGAATTGAAAAGACCAGAGGATGAGGATTAATCCTGGGAGTTCAACTCTCCATGGTGATTGAGGCCCTTAGATCAAAAAGGGTAATATGACAGGTCAAGGGAGAGAAAGGCAAGGTAGGTGTGAAGAGTCAACAAGCAGCAAAATAAATTCTGCTGATTTCTGTAGAATGCAATTCGCATCCTGATATAAATACATGCTAACAACCCCTGTCCCTTGGAGAATGTTAAGCAGACTGTAAAAAAAAAAAATGTATGGTCAGCAGTACTTCAAAGTCCTTACTCAGAAGAACACACTGAATCTGTGGAAGAACAAGAATTTGAAGCCACAGCCTTGAATAAAATTGTGTCGACATTGTGTAGCACCTCAAAAAAGCACATTTCAGTCAGGCTTGAAGTCAAGCATGAGCTTTTATCAGCATTCAAGGCCAGCTACTAAAAACTGCACTTATTGCAGATCTGCAATAAAAAGGAAAAAAAAAAGAAAAAAGGGGAAAAAAACCAGTTAGGTATTAAAATTTGGTAATTCAAGAAATCAGTTTGCTGAGAAAAGGATCATTCTTCTTAAAATCAATCTTCTTAAAATCAATCTTCTCAAAATCAAAAATCTTAAAATCATTTGTGGCTCTTGAATAGAAATAAAAGTTTACCTGGATGCATAAATGCCGAACAATTTTATTCAGGAAATAAACATTTACTACAAATTCCAGCACGAAGCTGTTATAGTCAGCCACATAACCTGCCATCCAAGTCCTACACCAACACCACTCCAAACCTGATTCTTCCATTTCAAACAGTAAAACCACTGTTGTAGAAAAGAAATCCACTGTTGGGCAATTTGTTCTCTTGCCACATGCATTTTGGCTACAAAATAGCCAGAGGCACTTAGACATTAGAAAGACTCCAGAGAAAGTTAATACAGATGATTAGCCCTAAAGGGGCCATAAGATGATGAGAAGCTGAGTGAATTAAATTTATTTCCCTTAGTGTGAATTGGTGAAGTTATGTTGAGGTTTACAGCATTTGTGTTCAGAGATCTCACTGCATCTGTGTAATGGGAGGGATGTGGGGGGATTAGTTTGGACAGACAGCAAATTGCAGGAGGGAGGGAGAAGAGGATATATGAGGTCCTTTTATTCCATTTTTCTTTTTCACTGCTAGCTGATTAAGGAAAGCAAGGGCATCTAGGATTATACATTTGAAAGGCTGCTAGATGACTGCAAGAAACATTAGGCTGCTTGAAAATGTCAGCACTTTACACTTTATGTAGGACTGAGCTGATTGCTATGGTGAAGAGAACATAAGTGATTCAAAGGTGAACCAGAGGTCTCCGTGTTAGAGATGTGAATATGAGCAGGATGGGGGAAGGGAGCCTGGATCCATAAAATGCTGAATTCTCTCTTATCTCTGAGCAGGGTCTAGAGTGATTTGATATATATTTTATTGGTTTATGAATTAATGAGTGATTTATAAATGAAAATGCCCTTAATTCAGAATCAGATCTGGAAAGGGAGAACAGAGTCATGTAGCTTCTTCGGGCAACATCTTTATCTGAGAAAAAAAAATCTGGCTAAAGAGCAAAATAGATCTTGCTTCCTGAGCAGGAAAGGGAGATGCAACAAAGCTAACTCAGGGCAACTATTACAGGGCAAAATGCTGATGTAGGACAAGCTGTTTTCCTGTCCTGGGCATTAGCAGGTTAATAACCACCCTGATGCTTTCCCGTGATTTGTGCTGATCTGCTGAAGCACAAATAGCTATAAATTTTAAGGTTTTTCTCTTGGATTTTATGATGGGCAGGACTCATCCTGGTTAAATGCAGTAGTTTCAGACTTCACTCTGATCTACTGGGGTTCCACTGCAGAGCTTGGCCACTGCAATGGGAACCATCCTGTTTGTCTCAGATAAACACCTCTGGACACATTGTGCTGCCTTTTGAAGGTGCTTTTCTTTAATGACCGCAAAAAAAAAAAATAGACAAAAATAATTTATCTCTTGGCATTTCGTCGGAAAAACTTCCCATCTGACCTCTTGGTTAACCTATGGGAAAGAGTATATGCTTTCCTCATGTAGATTTACTAAATACATATCATCTTGAAAATAATGACCTCCCAGCTGGGATGCATTATGTCAATTAATTTTTCAGATATCATAGAATGTTATGTTTTGGGAGGAACTTTAAGGTTCCTTCTTTCCTCCAAACACCTGTAAGGTGAAAGAGAACCTGTATTTGGCTTGTAGTGGGAGCTAGAAAAATAAAAGACAAGGTACACACTCTGAAAAAAAAGGCTTTTCACCTGGCACCTAGTTAAAAGAAATTTGTGGTCAATTTTTGGCTTCCATTTTGTCTTTCTGGAGACTATTTTTTTTTAATATCTTAAGAGAAAAGGATTAAATAAAGCAGGATGTGGAGAGCATCCATTAAAAGTTTCACTGTGGTTGAGAGTATAGACTTGTAGGGGAAGTAGCATGATCATAATTTAATAGTCATAATTATTCCCTCTTTNTTTTTTTAATCAATAGCTCTAAGTACACAAATTAAAGCTCTTTGAGGACCTATATTCTGCCTAGATTTCCATCATCCAGAGGGGCAGACAGCTTAATGAAAACTCTAGCTCAGACAGTACAAGGGATGGTCACTGTCAGTTGTTTATCCCAGGGATGTACTGTGCTCTGCTCCTGCCTGTGGTCCTCACTGATCCCGACATGGCTGGGGGCTGTTACCTGCACTGATTGTGTGCCTGATGAAATGCAAGCTTTGATCAGGACACCACACTGTGAAAGGGCATCCCTGAAAGGAAAACATCTCAGAGAGGAGAACAGGGAGGAGTTTCCCTGCAGAACAGAATCCCAGACTCTACCCATATCCCAGATCCCAGGAGTCAGGTCTGAGAAGGATTCAGGGATGAAGGGCTGGAGGATCCAGCCAGCGCTGTCATCTCCTGGCCAGATGTGCTCACTGGAGCCACCCAGGTTGACTTTCAGGACTGATTTCAGGGAACACTGTGGATCAGTGGCACTGACAGCTCAGCCTGCACCAGGCTGTCAGCCCAGCTCCAGCACACCACTGTATGCACAGGATGGGTCTTCCCAGTCACGAGCTGCTAAACTCCACAGCTCCCAGCCGGGCCCTAGGACTCACTAACCTGGGTCATGATCTCCTTTAAGGATTCCTGTGAATTTTTGCCTTAAGGATTTCAGGGGAAACAAAAGATTAAAAGAGTGAAAAGAGAAGCCACTCTGGTTTCTCTCAATGAAAAACACTGAGACTTCCCTCCACTGCAAGTTCTTCCTCGTTGTGACATCTAGGTTAGGGCAGGTACATGATAGTGGTAGATATGTAAGTACTGAGAGTTGCTCAAGACAGGAAAAAAAATCTACTTTCTGGGGAACTGAGCCCTGCCAAAATGCATGGCTAACTCCCAGAGTCTCTGCTGTGTAGCAGGCAAGGACAGCAGCAAATACAGGGTAGCACAGCACATGGGAGACCATCAAAGGGAGGGCTTTTAAAAAGTCTGTTTGAGATGAATTTACTACTCAGATCTCCAGGGCATTAATTGGTTCCACTTTTACTGTTTCCCATCAACTAACCATCTGCAGGCAACACCTTTTAACAACTTGCTGTAATACATTTACTGGACATTTTGTCACTGTAGTATATTTGAGATATCAGGAAACAGCTGGTAGAAGGCCATAAACAAAGACTTTATTACATATTGTTTATCATCACTTTGGTTTTGGAAGGCTAACCCAGAACATTAATGCACAGCAACATCGAGATGCATCTTTATTGTTGCCAGGAAGGCTAAAGGTTACCTCACTAATAATATGCAAATGGAGCCTTTTACTGCACATAATGAATAATCACTTTAGATTAAAGACAGAAATTTCCTTTAGTAGTGCTTGCAATAAAACCTTTTTGCATGAATTTAATAATTAATTTAAAGAATTATCACTTCACTGGGCCTGAATACATTATTTATTAAATGTAATTGAAGTATTTATTAGGCAAGTAATAAATGATGGACAACAGCAATGGGTGGTTTCACTGTTTATAAAATAGCCTCAGCCTGTGATTAAAAGCAGGGATGGTAGCCTTCCTGTATTGTTATAACACATAAATTATCTGCAGGAAAACAGATATAATTGCTTGCATTACTTACTGGATTTTCCTTGCTATTTAGTTCTCCTTGGATGCAAGAAGAGGGGAGTCAGATTTTTTTTTACCATAGACTACATTACACTGACAGTCTACACTCTATTTATGCACGATCTTTTTTTTTTTAACTCTGGACTCAGTAAAATTTAGGTTGCTATTGTGGCTGTCCAGCATTTGACAGTTTCTGCCTACACATAAAGTCAGAGCACTCGTAGCAAGTAATTTACACATCAGAGTCTTCAGATGAGAGCAGCATTGACTTACATTGACAGCAACAACAGCAGAGCTCCTGAACAGTTTCAGTTTTAGATGAATTCATTAGAATATAATGAATTTAATAGCAGGAGGATAAACAAGGAGATCAGCAATACCAGCTGTCCTTTTATGTTTCTGGAAGAGCCTAAATCATTACTGCTGGATAAACTGCTCAAAAACAGCAAGGATGAAGTTGGTCTAAAAATCTCTAAGCAGCATCATGGGGCCTAGGAAGTCAAGGAAATCTCTGTGTTGGTAACTATTCTATTTACTCTAGCCATTTGGTCTAGAAGGTCAAGCAGGCAATTTTGATATTAATTGTTATTAAACAGATGCACTTAAAAAGATAGTTTATATTCCACCTCATCCAATAACCTACAACTAACTTGTGGAAGAATTGCATAAATAATATAAATTATTTTAAGAGGTGCTCTTTGCAAAAAAAAAAAAAAAAAAAAAAAAAAAAAAAATTTGCTTTCCTTTCATCCACACTACCCAAGAAGTTTAAGTTTAATGTGGAAAGATATTTTATTTTCTGAGCTGGGTTTTTTGTTTTAAAAAAGTGCTGCAGTTTTTCACTTGTAATAAAAGACCCAATTTCCATTCTAGTGTTGGTGGAAAAACCTTGACTCTGTAATATAGCCATAAAGGACAGTGTTTGCCATATGAAAGACCACAGTGTGGGTGGTTTGCTCTGCATGTGTTCCACCTGCTTGTCCCAAAACATATTTCCAGATCCAGAAACAGACAAAAAGGAGATCTCAGCTGAAATGCAGTTTCTAGATGCACTCATCTTGCTCTCTCCAGTCTAGGAACAAAACCCTGAGCCTGAAGAATGAGAGAGATCACATGAATACTTAAAAACTGGTGGGGTCAATTTGGACCCAGGAGTTCTGTCAAGAAACTCCAAAGTTTACTAGGAAGAAGGATTTTCCAGATATATTAAATATTAGAGGTTTTTCCTATATCAAAAAATTACAGAACAGCAAAAGAGATTGAAAAATTATTCCTTTGATGACAAAAGGCCCCTGTCCATCTAAGGAATAGACCATTTTCTTAGACTCAAAAATACATTACTTTAAAACAGCACAATTACTCATATTTTAATATATTTTCTTTAACAAATATGAAGTAAAAAATAGGATATAATACACTACCAAAGCAGAATTTTAGCAATACCCTGAATCACTCCTAGATCAATTTGTCTTAGATTAAGTGAAAGCCACATTTGATCTCTATAAATCTTCCCTGTCATATCCTGCCCACCTGTATTTTAAGTAAAAATTATAGAATATCCTTAGCTGGAAGGGACTCACAAGGGATCCAGAAGATGTCCTGGATAACTATAACCTACAAATTTTGAACACTTCATAGAATGATAGAATAGTTAGGGTTGGAAAAGACCCTTAAGATGATGGAGTCCAGCTGTGAACCCAGCACTGCTAAACCATGTCCCCAGGTGCCACACCCCATGTTTTTTTGGATACTTCCAGGGGTGGGGATTCTATCACTTTCCTATTCCAATGCTTGACCACCCTTTCAGCGAGGAAGTTTTTCCTAAAATCAATTCCACTGCAGGGATTTAGGAACACAGTCCCCTCCTCTTAACAACGGGAAAGTTTTTTTGATAACTTCACAGGAAATGACACACAGAAAACCTGTGTGAGAAGCCATCCAGCCTTGTGAACATGTACATGCCAAGATCTGGTGCCTAGAAGTTCAAATTTGGTGCTTGGAAGTGATTGCTAGGGAAAGTGGCAGAGCTGAGACTTGGTGCTCTTGCAGACTCTTGGTGATTCTGTGGTAAGACTGGACATTTTCCTATCAGTCATCTCAATACTTGCATTCCTGAAGGATTTCCAAGGTGCCTGTATTGTTGTATCCAAGTAAAAATTTGTGGCATCTATATGGAAACCTGCCAAAAGTCTTAGTAACCCTTTCTGGTGTTGCAGCCTACAATGCTCCTTTTATTTCCTCTGATGATTCCCAAGGAATAATTGGAGTAATTGTGAATAATTGGAAATGGGGACTGATTTTCACTCCACTCTAGTGGGAGAAAAGGAGAATGAAGATGTGGCAATGGATAGCAGCCTTTCTGATTGTCCTTAGAAAACAGATCTTTTGTTACCCCAGTAAAGTAATCCCTACGGTCAGTTCTCTGAAAAACTCAGCCTTTTTTCTGCTGGATTTTATTTCCATGTAATTTTGTTGTTGTTGTTGTTTTCGTTTTAGTCTACCAGACTGAGACATTTTATAACAGAAGGGTTAAACAGCTGGTGCAATAGTGAAGTGCCTTTATCTTCAAAATCTTGTACAGTATTCTGGGTGAAGAAGTTGATCTTCCTTCCCCAGCCCTCTGGAACTCTGACAAAGGCAGGGGAGTGTGCTGGGTAAACTTTTCCCTCAGTTTTTACTGCAAAACCTCTCAACCAGCCTAATTGATTCTCCCACTTGACTGTGTAGTACAACAGTTTGATGTGTTAAGTTTATACATGTCTATAAAAGTGAAAAAGTGGTATACAGGAGACACTTGTGACTTGTGGTCCATTATCATGATTATTAACTTCTCTGAAGTCCTGTAATGAACAATCTGTCATTTACAAGCTTGCAGTACATCATCACTTAATGTGCTGGATACTTCTGCATTGCTAAAAATGCTAAGTAACAATCCATTGGGCAGCCTGTCCCACCATAACAGATCTGTACTGCTCCTGGAGGGAGGGCTAACAGGAATCTCTGAGTTTTCAGATGTCTTCTGGATCTGTTTCTTGTAATAAAGTGTCCTCACATGCTAGAAGTCTTAGCACAGCAGCTCAGGTCCAGCTCACTTTTGTATTTATGTGTGGCAGATGCCTGCCTATCTACTGTCATCCTCTGGCCCACTGCTGTAATCCATTGCCTGGAAAATTCATTTCTGCTTACTCATGAGGACTTGTGTTTTCAGCTGCATGTCCAAGGATTACTTCTGAGGGTTTCCTCAGATGGCTTTGAATGGTATGTTGGACTTTTCCAGTGATGTTGGGTTGTGGAAAAGTTTAGTACCTGAGCCAAATTACCTTTAAATCCTTCCTGTCTTACACTGGCTATCTAGAAATACTCCTGAAGACATTCATGCTGCAAGAACCATCCTACCAAGCCTGGTTTTTACCATTCTGTCCCTATTTTTAGAAGTTTAGATCATCTGATCATATTGGTGACTACAAAGTTATTTTCACTGATTTAAATTTGTTATTCTTGGCCAGATTTCAGAGACTTTTCATTAGTAGACAAAAAAAATGCTCAGTGAACATGTTGGGCACTTTATGTATCAAAAGAAAAATCATATGAACAAAAGCATTCTTTTAAGGGCATGTCCATAAATAATTTACCAAGGGCTACAAAATTATTTATAGTCAATAATCTAATTGTTACCAACTCAAACAAATAAATGGATGGTATAATGTAGCTAACATCTTTTATTGATATTTTTATCTCCATCTTTATCAGATGTCACTTTCTGTCAGCAGCAAGCTTAAAATATCTACTGATCATTTCTGAATCTTTTAGCACTGTTTTATATTAACACCTTTCAAAAAATATTGACCTATTCATAATCTTCACTTTTTATAGTCCAATAAATGCTTCTAAAATCATCCACACTTGCTTTCTCTGGGATATTTATAGGGAAACTTGTACCAATATGTCAAACTCCCTGACAGACTTTTCCTTAAAGCAGACATAACAATGTGGTTTTGTCATTTAAACTCATATTCAGTAAATAAGAATTTTGGTTATCAATTTTAACATTAGGCTGCCGTTAATTCTTTAGTGCACACTCAAAGTGATTAAACTGCACCAATAGTCCTGACTAAAAAATGGCATTTCTGCTGTCTTCTGGTTTTGAGTCTGGAAAAATAATGGTCAGTTTATTTGGTTAATAAGACAATTTTCTCTTTCAGGTGGATTTTCAAGGGTTTTTTTTGCTATATGCATGCAGATATTTAAACCATGCACAAATTTTGGGACCATAGGGTGGTCCTAAGAATATATGACACATATGTGTACTTATTATTAATTTCCAGTATCTACATGCATGTGTGTAGCTGTGTCCAAATAGCCCAAAGCAAAAATACATTCAAAGGCTGCTTAGTAGTTATGAATAAGGCTTTATAAGTCACAGTTCTTAAATTAAAACTCTAGGCCCTGATACAGAGTCAACAGTAACAGAGGTGAGCAAAAATATCCCCTCACGAAGTACAGTGTAAACAAAATGATTAGCAACCTCCCAGTCTCAAAATAAAAAATAACAACAACCTTGATTCATAAAACAAACAGGCCTCCTTTGGCTCCAAAATAAATACCAGCTTGTCAGACTGCTTGACTATATGAAGCACCTGGCACACTCTTGATACTCTCCAGGTTGTAAATTATAATGAGAAAATTTCACAGACCTGAGCTCAGTGACCCATGTGGTTCTCTTCATCTCTGTGTTCCTGTGATTAACTATTCAAACAAGCTCCACAGAACCCGGCCTAGCTGATCTGCTTATCTTCAGATGCTCAGGAATACCTCTCCATCTGTTTCCAATGTATCCATCCCCGTGGCACCTGGGGTAATTAAGCACTGAAAGCGCGGGCAGGACTTTGGTTAGCCCGCTTGAGCTGTTGCAACCCGAGCCTCACTGCAGACCCAAGCCTTTAGATCTGCTCAGGGGTGGGCTCCTGCCTTTAATAAAGCTCCTGGCCTAGCCCAGTTTTCAGATGCTGAAGCACTTCAGGGTTCTGAAGTTCATGGGAGATGAGCTACATCCAGGCGGCCCCAAGGAGCCGGGCAGGTCACCAGCTATGCCTGGAGGATCTCTTTGCTGGCAATCTGTGATTTAGGTACCAGCTAGTCATCCAGACATCCTGTATCCTAAAAGAAATTGAAAGACAGGTGTCTAAACACCATCAAAATCCCATGTGTCTAAATTCATACGAAGATCCTTACTTTTACTATGGCAGAAGGCACCTCCAAATTCCCATTCTCTTTCACAGACCCAACTCTTTACAAAGTAGGTACATGCAGAACCCCTGCACAAAAAGGCTAGGCAGAGCAGGAGGCAGACTGCCACAAGGGAAGCTGTCAGTTAAAAAGACCTTTACACTCCTTTTTTTTTTTTTTCCTTTTCTTTCTTGTAATTCAGAAAATAAATTTGTTGGAGGATATTTCTTGTCTATTGAATATAGAGTCATTTTCACCTGCTTTATTAAAGGGGACTTTCCTATTCTGCCTCCTTATGTTCACATTCCACCACTTGTCTTCATTTACCACTTTGTCGCTGGGACATTTGAAAAGATAAAAAGAGAAAAAAAAAAAAGGAAAGAAAAAACAAGAGAGAGAGAGAGAGGTCCATACGGCTTTCAGGAAGAAAAGACTTAAACAGGCTGAGAATTAGTTTATACATTGATTTGTCTTTTATGTTGTTTAAGAAAGCCTGAACTGTGAGACAGGATTTTTTTTGTCGTACATCGTGCACACTCTCACTCTGAAGCAGCCTTTATTTGACCTCTTAATCAATCTGTGCCAGTGTAGAGGAAAAAAAAGGGAGATACAAGATAGTTTATATAAACGCCAAGTTGGCTGTGTTCCTCTGAACCATCTGCACTTCTAGCCATGGTCAGACTAAATGTCTGCTAATGGCCCCCTTCTTCTATGATCCATTTATATGTCCNTGCTGTATGAAATAAGTAACCTGCTCCTGCCAAGAGTTACTTTATTTTTTCTTTTTTTTTTTTTTTTTTAAGTGGAAAACAAATGGCATTATTGGACTTGCTCCACTTCAATGCAGCTGTGAATTTCAGGCCTAGAAAGGCAGCCAAGGAGAAGTCAGACAGCAAAGCCTTCCTGCTTAGAGATGCAAGGCCAAAACTGCTGATTTGGCTTCATTATGATACATGATATAATTTTTTTTTAATCTATAAATTTTAATATGGTCCTTGGAGGACAAATTTCAAGCTGATGCTTTTTCCATTTCTTTTCTTCTTTTACCACTCTTTCGAAGCAAAGAGGTTTGTTGGAAATATTCTGGGTTATAAGTACTGGACCTTGTAACTTGTTAATCCATCCACAGATAGGATGAAACCTTAAAACTAAAAAATTATATGTGGCTGACAAGATGGTGGCCAGGATTGGGTTTCTGGAAGAATAGGTTTTGGCCATAATAGAATGTATTCTCAGTAGTGCTTTGGTAATAGTGAAAGGTGTATTTTGTGAGAAACACGAGAGAGGAAGTGGAGACCAGCCAGCAAAACAAGACCCTGAGTCCAACTGAGATCTCCAGGTACTCCCATAATATAAATAACAACTAATCATTGTTCCTTAAAGCTGCATGTGAAACTTTAGTGCTTCCTCTTAGAGCCTGGCTTTTTGCAACTGTCCGTCTTTGTGATGTTAATTTTCCCTGTGGCCAAAAGACTTAAATAGTCAAGTGTTGACTCCTTGTCAACAGCACTGACACACACATCTGTAAGGTTACTACCCAGACTTGCTTTTCCCAGGCTGTGTGAGTGAGGCCCTGCTCTGTTCTGGAAATCCCAGAGCTGGGTCAGTGCAGAGCTGGGCCAAGGTCAGGATCTGCAAGAGCCTCCTGAGGTCTTGCCTCCTGAAGGGCTTCTCCTCCTGCACGCAACCCACGCCTCTTCTCACCATTCTCTGTTGCTTTCTCAGGAAAAGGAGGGAACTCAGGGAAAGCAGATGACTGTTTAAATTAAATCAGTGCACTGATGTGTCTCATTTCAAATGAAAAAGGTACCAAAAAAAAGGGGGATACTAAGTTCCATCAAAAAGGCAGTATGGAAAGTTAAGCTTTCAGAAACTAATATATACATGTGGACCACCTCTCCTAAAATCTGCTTGGGACCTGTGACTGATTTAATATGTTAATATACTCACACCTCCATAATTTTCCCTGGTAAAAATTTTCAGGACTGGGATCCTCAAGGGTACCAATATTTCACTGAAAATCTGTAATAACTGGGTTTCTACATATTTTGAATAATCTTGACTGAGAGTCTTGAATTAGAGCCCCCAAGTCTGTGATTCACAACCTACACAGGGATTCTAATTTTCAAAGGTGCCCAGTACTTATTACTCTTTACTGATATCAACAGAGGGTGTGATGTGTCCAGAGCACACCACAAGATGTTCTGAGCCCTGCCTGCCATTTGTTATGCCCAGGTGACATAAATCAGCTCTCCCATGTGTTGCACTCCTCCTTGATGCCTGATTATTTGAGTGAAAAATCCATTCCCCTCCAACCAAATCATGAACAGAGACAATCAGCACAAGAGGCTGTCCTCAGATGAAGTTCACCCTAAAGTCAATTAACCTTGCACAAAAGAGGGGTTTTTTTCCCATCTCCTTTTGTCACGAGACACCTCTGGAAGTGTGTGTGCATGACCTTTTGGAGGGTCTGATTTTCTGGGCAAAAAGCCAAGTGCTACACATCCTTCCCAGCCATGGGGTGTTTGAAGACAGCAGATAAGACCCATCCTTTGTGTCATGGCAGACCCCGACAGCTTTGGCACGGGGTAGAGTTTGTGTTTGGAGTTTCTTAAAAATTGAAAGTAAAAGCACTGAGGAATGAAGGCACTGAGTGGAGGCCACTCTCACCTCTCCACAAGCCAAGCCCTGATTAGAGTCAGGCACAAAGGCGTTCCCAGGCACCATGGGAGTGGGGCTGGTCGAGACAGTGCTAGCTGTGCATTTCTGGGGCAGGGGTGCATTTCCCAGCAGAGCCCAGCCTGACACCTACTCATGAGCTGCTCTCCCCACAGTCTCACCTCTGAGGCTCCCAAGGCCAGGTCTCAAAAGTGCATCCTTCAATTTAAGCCTGAGTTCAACAGAACTAAAACAGCTATGGAAATCTCAGTGGTGTAGGGCACTAAAGTAAATTGCCAGTATAGCTTGGAAGTTTGAGATGAGCTGTGCCTCCTCTTCCTCTGTTCTGCTGAAACTGCAGGGACTGATTTATATGTACAGGCAGATTCTACTTGTGAGCAAAACAGAGCAAGCTCACATCGCCAGGAATAACACCATTACTTTTAATGCAAAGAAGCCATTCGTGACCCAAAGCTCTGAAATAGTTCCACAAAACGTGTTGAATACATAAAGTCTCAGGTTTCCTTTGAAAGAAAAATGTTGGGGGTTTTGTGCCAATCCTACAAGAGAAAAGAAAAATAAAAAAAGGGGGAGAGAGAATTATTTTGTTATGCTTTCTCCTCCCTGTGAAAATCTTCATTGTGGAAGCAGCAGGTACTGGTTATAAAATCAGGAAAAAAATCCACTATGAATATCGGTATGAATAATACAGGAAAGTTAATTCTTGTCAAAAAACAAAATTACAGTTCATAAATAAGTAGAGCCAGTGCAAAAATAATCAAGATCCTCAGCCAATCACTAGTTTCAGTCATTGAAAATGGTTAAGTATAATGGATTCTCTATTTCATTTGAAATAATCTATCCAACAGCTTAGGTTATAGGTCGTGCACTCACAGGAATGCAAACAGCCAAAACCATGAGTCTGCTCTTTCATAAAGAAATGTTTGATGAGTTCTCTTACAAAAACATGGGTCTAGGGCTAAAATCATGAGCCTTGTCTGTATGCACTAGATACACTCTGGCCCTGACCATATAATATTGAATTCAACAAAAATATGGCTCAGCCACTTTGTGGAAGAGGTTCTGGGCTAGGTTTTATGTTTTTCCTTTCACTTTCTTATATTCTTGTCCAAAGGTTTATGCTATGAGATTTGTAATTGCAACAAAGAGGATTAATTTAATATCAATATTGCATCTGTGTCAATATACGTCTCCCAAAATATAAGAAAAACCTACAACTTGGATCAAATTCTGAGGAACATGTAAATCAGTGTGGGTAGCTCAGAGAATAGGGGAGGTGCTACAATATGAAATGTAATGAAGTTTAATAAGAGGACAAATGTAGCAAAAAAAGCATAAAAAATAAGTGTGTGCCATGGCACAAACTGAAGGGAGCATTTGTTGATTTGAAATTGCTTCTTTTTGTCCCCTACAGTGCATTTCATACAGTCTTATAATTACACACCCCATCACATGAATAAATAAACAGGTGCCATCAGGAGTGACTTTTGGATCTGCGGGTCTGTAGACAGCTCCTCCATAATATTTTTTCTTGAGAAATTTCCCCTAAGTACCATGTAAACCCATAAATGGGCCTCAAATGAGGGTGGTACCTCATGTCAAACCACAAGAAACAAGACAAATATTTTCTCATCTGACCACAGTGAATACCCAGGGCACCACAGTGAAGATAGAATTGAAACAGGTATCTGTACAGGGCTTTGTGTAAATGCACAAAATTGTTGTTCCTTTTTCACAATGGCTGATCCCATAGTTTAGAATAAAATTAATGTTATAGGTGCGTAACCAGCTTCTACATTCATAATGCTTTTTCAGTGGAGAAAGGTATAAAAACAACACATTTCAAAGCTTATGAGCATCTATTTCTATAAATTAGATTGTTTGCTGCTGAATATTATGCTAATACTGCACTAGTAGTCAAAACTCAAGATGGAAAATAAAATCAACTTTTCTCAGCAGGTAGTTTATTTTTTTTTTACCAAATTTAATTTATTTGCTAAGTACTTATGTCTTCTTTATCGACTGAAAGCAGGTCAATGGGGAAACAAAAAAAAACAAGACAATTTAGCACTTCTTCCTCAAGCCCAAACCCTGCTGATGTGTTTTCATCATTCATCCCCAACTTCTGCAGCTTAGGAATCATGGAATAAATTGTTCCTTGTACAGCAGTAGTTCCCAGAGACCCAGCTGTACTGACTGTACTCAGTGCACACTTGGACACGTGCTTTGCCTCCTGAGCCAAACTGAGAAGATAATGAGTAGGGGGAGAAAATTCTCAACAGGTCATTTATTTAAGAAATTAAACATGAATCTTCCAGTCCAGTGTGGATGGGACCCATTAGCCCTGTTTTCACCTGTGTGCTGGAGATGTTTTGAGACCTTATAGAGATGTTTGTGTACTCAGCTTATTACTGAGATCACTAACAAATTTGGCACAGTCTATTAAGTGTTCAGGTACTATGGTAATTAGCTCAGTCTGAAATCCTCACCAGATGAAAAAGTGCAGCAGAATGACCTTTTAATCCCCTTGCCTTCGTTTCGGCATCTTATCAGCATTTCACAGCTCCTTCTTAACATGTGACAGTGTAGAGAATCTCATAATTCATTCCAGCTATTGAATCCAAATGTGAAATTACTGGAGGAATTCTCACAGACACTTCACACGGCGAACTTTTGTATTTCGAGGCTTGAAATGGGTTTGTCCATGAGAACCATTTCTAATGACTCAGACAGTGTCAAACTCACAATGAGCAGAGTGGTTCTGTCCCAGCAGAATACAGTACATGGTGTGGCTAAACCATTCTTGACATTACTCTCTGTAATTTAAGATGAGTCAGAGACAGGCTCTTCTCCTTCTGTCAAAATCAATGTCTGAGTCCTTTTCAAATTGTCTTTATGTGCTTTGGAGTGACTCCTCTCCTCCACAGGGTTCGTTGGCAACCTGGCCAGAGTTTGAAGCACTTGGAGTAAGGCCCCCCTGCAGTGCTGATGCTCACAGGTATTGGGCAGGGATGTGGTCTGTCCTCAGGAGCACTTTTCAGGGAGAAGAGGGGTTAACAGGAGACATATCAAGGTGGTGGGAGTAGAACAAGGCCGTGGTGGTATTTCTCCTTTGGAGAGTTGATCTCTGCTTCTCCATGCACCAGAGGGCCTCATGCTGATGAAGAGAGTCAAGTGCAGAGCTATTTCACCAGTGCTGCTACATTTAACTTGGATTTAAATTTGTAAGTGTTGAGATTTTTATTATATGTCAATGTTTGTAGAGTGGTAGAAGCAAGAGAAGACAAACTTGGTCTTTAAGGGAATTTCTTGTAGGTTTCCACTATGTATTTTTTCCACATAAGACAAGTCCCATCAACCATTTTAGGTGAATAGTTATCAGTTCAAGAAAAGAGATGTTTAGGAATAGCTGTGAGCAACACCAACCTGTAATTTTGCTGATGAAGCCTAAAAAAAACCCAGTCTACATGAGTAGAGTCACCTGGTCTACCCCTCCTTTTGGCAAAATCATCTGACTTCAACACCTTCCCAAAAAAGCCCATCCCAAAGTGGCACCAAAAAAAAAAAAAAATCAAAAAGAATAAGGCTGTCTAAAACCTCAGGTTACCTGAAAGTCTCAAACTTTAGATGCATCACTGTCCTGAATATAATCACTGTCTAGTAGAGCTGGTGGGAAAGACTAAACACAGTTGAATGTTTCTAGCATAGATTCAGCCTCAATCAGCCAGGGAGAGATGTGGACGTTGAAGGATGTCTTCAAAAGCAAAATACAAATGGGTTTTTTTCAGTTCTGAACAAATTATTGTGTGGTGTAATATTGCCATTGCAATTAAACTTTGGGGCCTGAAACCTCAGAGTATAAATGCTGTGGATTTCACCTTCTTGTAGATAATGTTTTCCTTTTCCTGGAACCTAGTTATAGCAATGACAGATAGAGAGAGACACTCCTGTGATTTATATCATAGCTGCCACCACGATATTTGATCACTTGTGGTGGGAGATATGGATGCCAGTAATCTTAGAGTTACTTAGATTCCAAATCCTGTAATGTGTTGGCAGAAATCTTATTACTCCATTAAGTTGTGTTACACTGTATGGAAAGCAGACATATCAATCATCTTCAGCTAAATATTTAGAACTCATGCGATATTTAAAAGAACAATGATCTTTAACATATAAAAATAGTATACTCAATCTATTCTGCACTCTCACAGACTTAGTTTGAGTTACATGGCAAGCAGAATTGTCCCAGAGGTTTAAATCCACAGCAGGGAGCACTAAAATTAACACAATGCTGGGGGTGAAGTGAAAATAATCTGCAGGCACAATGGAGCTGTGGTCTATCCCAGAGCTTCATGCAGCCTACCAGAAGCAAAGATGAAATGAGGGAGTGGTGGGTGATGCAGTAGGAAGAGGAATGATGCTATAGGTGCTTGTCATTCTCCCCAAGACAGAAGAACTCTGTGAGGTTTGAAACTGTGAGCTGGGCTTCCTTTGCAGTTAGGGAAATCAAGGCAATTAGGCAAGAGAATGGGGATACACTGCACAGGTGTGCACAGAGGATGGTGGTAAATGCATTATTTTGGAATGTATTGGCTGCACAGCTACCAGAATGGCTGAAACAGAGGAGGAAAATGGCAATGGCCACTTGTCCTGGAGAATTCTAGCTCCAGAGACATCACTGTGCAGGATGGTTCTGCCTTCTGTTCGCCTCCACCACTCTGTGCATAAAATCAGGTGATCAGGGGCAAGGGGAACAGCTAATTGTCTTTCTCTGGTTATGTTTTAGCACTGGTAAAAAGGAAAAAAAAAAAAAAACACACAAGAAAAACCACCAAGAGCCATAGCAAAGTAAGAAGACTGGATCAGACACAAGGACTAGCTAGGGAGCATCCAGTCTCCAGCAACAACCTGGGTCAGATGCCTCTAAGGAGCGTGAACTAAATCTGTAGAAGGCAGATGTTGGGTAATTTGTTCTCAGTGAGAATTTCATCCTAAATCATAACAGTTACAGATTGGTCTTAACCCTGAAACATGAAGTCTTGCATCCCTTGATCATTCTGGATATCCTGTTGCTTGTGCAGACCTCACTAATTTCTTGGCCCCAATGACATCTTGTGGTGAGGAGTTGCACAATCTGGTGCCAGAATTTCAGCCTTTCCTCGGTTTTGAATTTTAGCTTTTCAATTTATCCAAGGCTTTAAGTTTCTAGGGTTGTTGGGGTTTTTTTGCATAAATGTACATAGTTCATGGTTTATTCTTGGTTTTCATCTTCATGTGTGTCCCAGAACGAGGTGCTGAACCTCTTTAATATTGAAAGATTTCACAGGATGGACTAAATGTCTCTACCCATCTGATGTGAGAGGCATGAGCTTGGGGGATTTTTTTTTGCAAGAAACAAAACTTTTGCTTTTCATAGAATAACCTGAGCTGGACGGGACCCTCAAGGATCATTGACACCCAACTCCTATGCTGTTTATCCAGACTGGGTCATATCTCTAAAGGTGGACAGAGTTTGCTTGTACAGTGATCCCAGATTTTCCTGTTTCACTTTGCATGAAATAACAAAGAATTCAGATTGTTCAAAGGAGAAAATTTAGGTTGAGCATTTCAACACAATGCCCAAAGGCATTTTAAAACTGGGGATGGATGGAATGGCACAAAACCAAACGCAAAACCAAAATGAAGTGGCATACCTCAGGAACCCAACTTTCTCTCCCTGCTTCTGGAGACCTTTTAGTTTCCACACAAACAGAAATGTGAAGCCAGTCCAAAGACTGAAGTGGAATCTAGTCACAGTCTTTGACTACCAAAGAGGATTTTTGGTATGAGAGATCCAGGCTCTCCTCAGAGGGCACCAGATGCAGCAAAGGAAATATCCACTGAATATGAGAAAATGTTTTTCACTCTGAGCATGGTAATACACAGAAGCAGTTGTGCAGTTGTTCCTCAGAGATTTTCAGGACTTGGCTGAACCAGACCTTGATGTGCTGGATCTACCTTTGAAGCATAACTTGCTCTGATCGAGACTGGACAAGTGACCTTCAGAGGTTCCATTCCCACCTGAACTACTCTATAAATTTGTGACATTTATGATGCTTACCTGGGATTAAACTACGTGAAATTCATCCAAGGTACAAAATGCAGTTTAGGACAGTTATTTCAAGCTCCAATTCAGGCCTTTAGCTTCAAAAAACAAAGTTCTCAGGAGAATAAATGTTTCAGAGGAAAAAAACCCATTAATTTTAGATCCCACCAAAAAAAAACCAATCCCACAAATACTGTCCAATGTTAATTAAATTCTGTGTTTGAGCTTCAGTCACTGCTCAGTGATGAACCTGCTGCCATGATAGCCTGACAGTTATTTCGATTTATGACTGTAAAGAAATCTAAAGCTGAGGAGAGATCAAATCTCAAAGCTAAGTAGAAGAAAGAAAAAAAAAAGAAAACAAACCCACCAACACTGCGTTTTGATGACAAATTTAAACCTCCAGAGTAAGAGCTAAGTTTTTATGAGTTTGGTTATTACAGCAATGCTGATCTGAAGCAGTAGAGTAGTTCCACAATTATATCTCCTCTACTTTTCATCAGAAAAGAGTGTGTTGGCACTGATCAAAAACTTCTTCCTGATAAGTGATGGAGAGAAAATGTGGGGGACACAGATTTTTTGCATAAAACCAATTTGGAAGTCCTGTGGGTTGCCTGTTACTGGAAAATGTGGTTCTAAGATCTTAGATCCAGTACTAGGTGAAATTGGTGCACCATAAAATGCAACCCAGGGTTGTTATGGGTATGTTAGATTTACATACAAAGAACATATCCACGGGGCAGGGCTGCTTCAAGCCCCCTCAGCAGGAACTGTGATTCAGTTTATTGGGGCAGACTCGGGCAAGGGTATTCCCAGCATCTCCTTTTTATGCAGCTTTCTACTCTCTGACAATACCCCTCAGTTTTAGGGTGGTCAGTAATCTGCAAAAGATGATGGAATGGGGACCTCTAATCCTGTTGTTCACTGGAGAAACATGCTCAGGTGACTCTGTCTCTTGGAGATCTGGTGCAGAGCATTGCAGAGAGAAACACTGGTAATGAATGGATAGAGTGATGGTGCAATTACATCTGGCATGTGTGGTCATAAATCAAACCTGACAGAAGTCCCAGAATTATTTTACAAAGCTCTGTGCAGACTGGAATGTCCAAATCTTTGAGGCAAAACATAAAACCAAAGTCCTGTCCGTTCTTGTCTTTAATAAGCCTATGACCATATTTTAAATAACTGAGCTGTGAGGGCTGAGGGCAAAGCATTTCCAGATCAAGGGCAGCAAGATATACATTAAAAAGAATGGGTAGATTGATGGGGGTTTTCTTCTCTCTTAAGGCTGCAATGTAGAGCTGTGATCACTAGCAGTATAGTGCTGGCACCTGGACTTGGGTCTGTGCTGCCAGCAACAAGAGAAGAGGATGATGATCAGATCTTTCAAATAAAATATATATATAAAGGAGGAAAAAATACTTTCATCTCAGAAAGATGAAAATTATGTTGCTGGTTCTCCATGGGAGGTGTTCAGATTCTGTACTGAACACTGGGAGAATAAAAGTCATAGACAGGAAGGCTGTCTTGAAGTTATATCATAGAATCACAGAATCATAGAATCATTTATGTCAGAAAAACTCTCTAAAAACTTCGAGCCCAACCATTCCCGCCTCACTCCCAAGGCCACCACTGACCCATGTCCCCAAGTGCCACATCCACATGGCTTTCAAATCCCTCCAGGGATGGGGACTCCAACACTGCTGTGGGCAGCTGTGCCAGGGCTGAACAACCCTTTTAACAAATAATTTTTCCCTAACATCTGATTCCAACCTCACCTGGGACAATTTGAGGCTTTATCCTATTCCCTGTTCCTGGGAGCAGAGCCCGACCCCCCCGGCTGTCCCCTCCTGTCAGGGAGTTGTGCAGAGCCACAAGGGCCCCCCTGAGCCTCCTTTTCTCCAGGCTGAGCCCCTTTCCAGCTCCCTCAGCCCCTCCTGGGGCTCCAGCCCCTTCCCCAGCTCCGTTCCCTGCCCTGGACACGCTCCAGCCCCTCGGTGTCTCTCCTGTCCTGAGGGGCCCAGAGCTGTCCCCAGCACTGGAGGTGCCTCAGCAGTGCCAGCACAGGGGACGGGCACTGCCCTGGGCCAGCTGGACACAAAATGGCTCATACAAGCCAGGATGCTCTTGGCCCATCCAAGCCACCCAATAAAGGATGGAGATTCTCCTTTGCCCTCCTTCTGTTGCTGATATATTGCAAAAAAATATTTTTTTTGTCCTTTATGACAGTAGCCAGATTAAATTGTAGTTGGGCTTTGGTAATTTTAATTTTCTTCCTGTACAACCTCATTTTTGTAGTTCTCCTGAATGGTTTGTCCGTTCTTCCTAAGGTCATTAACTCCCCATTTTTTCAATAATTTCCAGCCAAAGCTGCCTGTTCATCAAGGACAATTTTTTTCCTTGCAGGCCCATTTTTTGGCATGTGGGGACAGCCTGTCTCTGTGTCTTCAGGTTTCATGCAGGCTTGCCCTGGCTGCCACAATGCCTTGTTTATCCTGCACAGCTGGCAGTGTTCCTGGTCCCCAGTGCTCCCTGAGGGCTTCTTTTATAGGGGAGGGAAGCTTGGACTTTTCTGCTCCTGGCTTGGGACCCATCAGCTCCTGTCTAATGAGCTGCAGGCTCCTGGCAACTCCCTCTGCCCCCCTGAGGTTCCCCCAGTTTGGGAAACACCCCTGTGCATGCCACAGGAGTGCTCCACTGACAATTGGGTGGGCACCAGAGCTGCTCCCCTGACTCATCAGGACCTCCCTCCTGGCCTGGTTTCTCCACAGTTCTGGTTGGAAATAGAATAGTGCAGTATGTCCTGTTCTGAGGGCAGGGCTGGGTTAGGTGACCCCCAGAGGTCCCTTCCATGAAATTGCTGCAAGATTCCACGATTTCCTCCTAAACTGTTGTGTAATAGCAAGAAATATCCATCATACTTGGCCATAATCCAGTTCATGGGTTTTTTTCCTACCAAAGATTGAACTGAAAAATGATCAAATTTTGCAATTAAAATAAGAAGGTTTAATTAAATTGTGTTCTCTTGTTTCTCCTGAGACTACACATTCTTTGAGCTCTCATTGATGATATTTCACACTGACACACCACAGGGGTTTATTCCGAGAATTTTTTGTGTTATTCTAGTTCTAAATGTTCCATGAGAAGAAAGGAGTGGCTTCAAAAAGAAATTTTCTGTTTCCTGAAGTTTTAATCTACTAAGATTAGATTTCCAAGCACTTAGTAGCTATAAGAAGTGAGAACAGGGAAGTCTAATGGCAAGATTTATAAAATCAATCCAACGTTGAATTGCAGAATATTAGTAGTCAATAAATTAAAATTATTTCATTGGAATGTATATTCAGCCATTTCACCTCTTTTCCACAGATGACCAGAAAAGCTTAAGCATCTTCTTGGTTTTAATAATATTTTTGGTGACAAAGCAAGGCAGAAGTTTACAAATTTTGTCTCTCTACAGATAAGTCATGAAGACCCACCCTGTCACCTTCCTTTAATGATCTGGTCAGCTTGCAGAGATGGCAAGAGCTGAATAGTTTTCATCAGGCTTGCAAGTGTAACTGCCTTACAAAGTACTCAGGATTGGGTATCAGTCAAAACAAGCCTATGCAAAAATTTACCATTTTAGCAGATGGAGTCAGAACAGCTCACTTGCAGGCAGTAAAAGCCTTAATATTTCCACAGCTGGCAAGTTTCCTGTGGTCTAAATGATTGGAGCTTTTGGGTTTTTGAGAGAGAAGACCTAAATCAGGCTTTAACTCATAAAACACTTGCTGTTTCAAATATCAAGGTGCCTTACAGATTTTTGCCCCCTGAAAAGACAGAACTAGAATTAATTAACTAATTTGGAGAGGGAAAGTATATCTTTCATCTTCTGCCCCACATCCTGAAGCAAAAGCAGTGATATGGTAAAAGCTCAGTTTTGGCTTCTGTGACGTTTTTTACAATCAAGCTTTTCTTGATTGCTGCTCTACAGCCAGAGATCTCACCTCTCGCCTCCCCTGACCAATATAATTGTGTCAACAGAAGTCTGCAGTACAGAGGAGATCAACTTCTGAATTTTATTGTGCTGCTTCTGTGAAGTCCAGTGTAACAGGAGAGTGTGTTATGAAACCAGGCAATAATATTACAGGGCTATGAGTCACTTTATATATGCTGGTTTTGTCAAGAGCAAACCCCTTTATCGGAAACAATGTCTGTTGGAAAGTTAACTATTTCTGATAGCAGGCTCTCAGACTGGAGTTGCCTGATGCATGAGGAAGCCAAAATCCTATTATAATGCTGTGTAAACTGGAGTTTTATTAGTTCACACGCTTCTTGACAGTCAGAAGGTTTGAACTAAAAGAGACTTTTTCAGAGCTGCAAACTGTTCTGGGGTTGCACTATTACCCAAGGATGTTTCAAAAGAAGGGGAAATGTTTCTCCCACTCTGCATGGCTTGGGGTAGAAACTGACATGAAGTTTTAACTGTGGCTTTTGACCACTTGCCCTGGCATTGAGATGGATGAAGGATGGACAAATTAGAAAGAATAAAGCCCTGCAAAATTGTCCCACATCTGTGTTTTAGCCTTTCCTTAAATTCTAAGATTCAGCTTTACTTCAGAATGTGGATTTTTCCACCTCCATGCTAAGGAAGTCAGATGTCATGTTTTCTTCCCAATGGGATCTTCTTTTGAAGTAGACATACACCAAAAGTTGCCTTGAAATGGATCTGTCACTATTCAGTCTCCTCTATTTTAGTGTGACCTGCTCTTCAGCACAGAGGTGGACTGGAAATCTTGGGCTCTGGTCCCAACAGTCACCACAATAATGGACTTATTTTGCCTGCTACAAAGGACATCAAAGCATGTTTCCCCACCTTCTATGACTGGGAGAGCAAGGTGTTGTTCAGGGGGCATTTTGTCACTTCCATCTATATGCAGATTATTCAAAAGCTACAAAATTTATTTATGTTGTCCTTCTTCCTTTCCCTGTTTTCTACAAGCTGCTGCTGTACTGTTGTTATGCTCTGTAAAATCCCTGCTCGTACTGCTCTGCAGAAAATATTTTTCCCATTGATTCTATGTTGAAATTTTAAGATTGCTCAAGTTTGGCCATATCCAGGCAAATAAGTGACAGGCTTCCACATATGCTACCCATGTACACACCCATAGTTTAGACACAGTAGTTAATTCTTCTTAAATGTAGTAACCAGAGAAAAACCCACAGAGATATTTCTGCTCTCTTTATGCAGTCCTGAAGTGTTCAGACTGATGCACCAGGTGATTTACAACACCTCTGAAAGTGGGCAGTCTGGGGCCTTTATGTGGATTGCAGCTCATGAAATCTTTGGAAGCATCAACCACTCCTCTCCACAGCAGTTCAGCTGACACAATTGCTGGGACTCATATGTGAGGATATAAAGTTCCCCATGGACTCAAGCCTTGCTTCTTTACTATCCTGGCCATCTGAATCATGGTGACTACTACGCAGGGAAGGTGGTGCCTTTCATCCCAAATTGCATGGGTGTAAATGGAACAAGCATCCAGATCTGCTGTGTCACATCTGCTTCATCGTCAGTAGTCATTTTACTCACTTTCTTTCTTTTTTTTCCCACTCTTTTCCATCTAACTGGGGAGCACTGAAAGCAAAACCACAAAATCCAATTGATTTTAAATTTGTTCTTAGCAAAAGGAGGCTGAAATAAATAATGAAAAAAAAAAGAAGAGCTCAGTCCTTACTGAGTGTAGTCCCTGCTGAGCCAGGACCACCTGCCTTCATCCTAAATTCACTCTGGCCACTCCTGCTTTCCCACCACTTCTTGCAAATTAGATATCAGACACCTTCTCAAATTTCCACAGATCTCTTGTTACTTTCTGTTAAAGAAAAAGCCCATTGATGCAAAGAGCATTTTTCTCCTCTGTCTAGATAACACAGGACAGAATGGTGACCCTCCACATAGCACAGCCCTGGCCTTGATAGGGAGCTGGTTACCTGCAAAATATTTTAACAGACTAACATGCAAGAAAAAAAAAAAAAAAAAAANNAAAAAAAAAAAAAAAAAAAAAGGACAGTTACCTTGTGAAATGAAAGCTCAATGATTTAAAAAGCAGCAGCGTGTGTATGAGGGAAGGAAGGGGGCTGGGGGCAGGCTGGCAGATTTCACTTGTCAGGTCAGGGGTAACAAAAAATTATCCTGATCCAATAGCCCATGTGAAAGGTATGAAAAAAATCCTTTTGGGGGGACAGAATGTATTTTTTCTGCCCTTTCTCCAAAGCCCTGTTATTTTTCTGTTCTTTGCTTGCATCTGTTAAATGCTGGAATGTCTGCAGGGACGTTTTTAAAAGCTGCACAATGTCAATTAAATTTGCCGAGCAGTATATCTTTTTGGAGTACGTGTGACCTTTTCTGTTTGTCATTTCCTGGGCATCACACCAAGTGATCCTCTTAGGATGCTGGCTTTGTGGAGCAGGCTCACAGCAGCAGGACTGCAGGAACTGCAGGTTTCTGGGACCGCTGCCAACCTCCGGATAATTGCCATCAGCAGGAAAGAGCTAGAAAAGCTTGGCTGAGTCCATCTTTTACAGATAGATTGACCCCTTTCTGCCACTGCAGAATCACAGTCAGAGAGAAACACATATCCAAAAAGAGAGGGAAGGGAGGGGAAGGAGGGGGAGAGAGGAATAATTACAGCAGGAAGGCTACATCTGATCTGAACAAGAGAGATTTGGAGGTTACGCTCACTGCTTTGCCTTCTCCAATATTTATAATATCTTCTGTTTTAAGACAGACAAATCTGAGAATGAGGTTTAAATGCTGAGCTCTGTTACAATAAAACTGGTGCTTTTGTGAGACCAGAGTCAGAGCTCTGAGAGAGGCGAGGGAAGGGAAGGGTGGGAATTCAGTACCCTCATGTGATACATCTGCTGGGAAATAACAATTTGAACATATATGCAGCAATCAAAAGGCAGACAATGAATGCGTGCTGAAAGCCACTGCAGGTGCTTGGTAAGGGGATGGAGGATAGCAAAAGGAAGGAGAAAGGAGGCTGTGTGCCCACAGCTCAGTAGCTAAGCTGAGATGTTTCAAAAAACAGCAAGAACCACAACTGCACTTTATGAGAGCTGGGAATGGAAAGCAGTGCCTTTAATACCCTCGTGTCCAGCAAGTGGCTGAGAGGGGTAAATGGTGGTGACATGGCCAGGAGGTGATTTCAGCAACCGAGTTTTCAGAAGCACCACCTCCTCCTTGTGCTTGTGCCCCTCAGTTTCCTGCAGGGTTCAGATTCAGTGCTGCTGGTAAACACCTGTAGTAATGGCAGCACAGGAGCACAAAATCTCAGTGTGGGAATTTCCAGGTAGCTGCTGGGATCCCCACCCTGAGCCAGAGCTGCGTCCCCCTGGCATATCTCAGTTGAGTTGGGACAGGCAACGGTCAAAGTCTGACTGAAATACCAAACCTGCCCCAGGCAATCCCAAACTGTAAGATGCAAGACCAGTTTTCTTTCCACTTGGGAATGGAAAGAGGTGACTGGGTTACAGGGGTAAGCAGTTGTCCCTCCCGTGTCTTTGTGTGACCTTCTAGACATGGGCACCACAATTCTGCTGCCTCTCTCCTCTCCTGGAGGTAAATCCTTCCATCACTCATGGAACTGCAGCTGTCATGAAGCAAAGAGCAGTTCTGAGCCATAAAAATGTATAAAAATATGCGTGACCTCTGAAAATCAAGATCTTTATGGAAAATAAAGCTTCTGAGACAGAATCTCTCCACTGTGTTTAGGCCAGTGTAGTCTCGTATTAATACTAAGATGTTTGATGCTAAAGACACAACAGCTAAATCCATTCACTAGCATTGCTTCTTTTTCTCTTTCCTCACCCATGATCTATCTCTTAGTTGCCAACATAAATAATACTCAGGTTACAGTAATGTCCTGTGGGTCCAAACTGGGGGAACTTCAGTGCATAAGGTGCTGAGCAAATATGTATGGAGGCATAATCCTGTCAAATATTATCCAGATCATATGATCTGTAGCTATATTCCTCCCTGTAGAGAACACACTCAGCTTGGCAAATGCCTGGCCTGTTTCTTTGTGTGACACTGAATGCCAGTGAGTGACATCTCACAGATGATACTTTATTGGTAGAGCAGGTGCTGGTGGCAAGAACTATATTTAGAGAGCAGAGGTCTAAAAATGGGTCAGTCACTTCCAGATCAGATTTGAGTCTTTCATAAGACCTTTCCCCTCTTCTTTCCCTGCTTGCAAACTCTGACCAGACTGAGAAAGCCAAGGGGTGCTTCCCAGACCCCCAGCAGAAGAGCCATGCAATCTGGAATACAGAACCCATATCCTCCCTAGGAAGGGAGATCTGCATGTCAGAGGAGGTTCCAGATCCACCCATTACAGGCTGATCTTTTTTTACAGAAAATAAGGCAAACCCTGTAACATGAGCACTGCAGCAGCTTCTATTTGTCACAGCCTCGGGGTTACAGTGGTGAAGAGCAGATGGACACACCACCATGAGCTAAGCAACACTGTGCACTTCTGGCACGTCACCCCCTCTGTGCCAACACTGCCTACACGGACCCAGTCCTGAGGAAAATGTGAGAGAACCTCTCCTGGACTGGCCAGAGGAAGCACATGTGTGCAGGGCTCTCTTCAGGATAACTGGAGTACCCTGGGGTGGCTTCTCTGTTTGCCCTTGCCCTGACACATTTTCTCTCCTAAGCACCCTAAACTGTAGAAGCAGTTTGCCATGCCAGGGGACAAGGATGTTTCTGAGAGCCAAAGGGGAATTTGGATCTGTCCAAATGACATCCAGCCACCAGCACACCATCTGCAATGTTTGGGATTGATGACTGACCTTAAAACTGCACTTTTGTAGGAAGGTCTTTCCAAGTGTTACAGTCCAACACCACGCTCAGAGTTTAAGTATGGGTTTACACAGAGAATGTTCTAGACAAGGCAGAAAAGCAGTGGAGGCATTTCAGTTTCTGCCCAGGATGAAAGTTTGAATTCTTTCCTGGAAGTAGGCTCCATTTGGTCCACCTGTGGGTATGTGCTGGGTGCAAGGAAAGGTGATGAGATACTGCTCTGCTGGCCTGAAAAAACTGTGCTTTTTGCCCAAGTTAAATTGAAAAACATTGCCAGACCTCAGCTTGTAACATGCTATTCAATTACACCTTCACATGCTGCTTAGAGTAATCCTAGTCTGAGTGTGGTCCATGGCAAATATGAGGGAGCAAATTCTAAACTTTTGCCTGAAAACCCATTTGTTCATTCCTCAGAAACTAAACAAGAGGGTTTTTAATGATATATATTTTTAAGGAATTATATTGTGGCTGCAGGACCTGTCAGCATCGACAAAGTCATTCCTCCTGTGGGCAACATATAAAAAGGAAAACACCTCTATATTTCATTTTGTTTCCATTTGCCACCTCCATTTACAGCTGAGGTTCATGAGTGATTTGAATAGTCTCACTGAAACCAGGAGTACAACTCATGGGCTTAGAGGGAGGCACGTGATGGAGGGCTTTACCAAATCACCCTCCAGCACCAGATGCTGGAAGACACAGTGTTGGTAGCTGTTGGCAGCTGACCTGAAGAAGTTAAGCTTAGCAGTGAAGGGAGCCCCCAGGCTCTGCAGTTCAGCTTCCTTTCCTCTCTTTAGCACAAAATATTTTAAAAGAAACTGAGACCAGCAGCTTTTCCCCAGCCAACAAAAATAAAGACGCTTGCAGCACAGCAAAGTGCAGCACGCCTGCCTAACTCCAGGCTGCTCTGCCAGGGAATCAGAAGGATGGATGGATGGCTGATGAACAGCAATTGAAAGGTGGGCACAGAGGCAACAGCACCGTGGCTGAGGTCCAAGCCCAGAGCAATGAGGCATCCACGAGAACTATTGCAATTGTCAACAGCGGAGAATTGAAATTCGTTGTTTGCAAATGCAGCCTAGCTCCTTAAAATAAAATAAAGAAAAGAAAATACCTCAGCTCTGTTAGCTACCTGGCCAGTGGAGGCTGCCCATGAGCCAGATATATAATGCTGATACAAACCCCACAGCTCAGGCAAGATCTACTGGATGGGTTTGATCAAGGACTAGTGCATCTTTAGGAATGTGAGTCAACTGGAAACAGGTGTTTTCATTCCGTGGTGCTGGAGAAGCAAAAGTCCCTTCTGTTCATCTTCCCTCTGTCTCCTCCAATGCTTGGGTATATTATTAACACTTGTTTTCATCTCATTTTGTTTGTGTGACTCCTGCTGTATACTCCTAAATTGTGGAGAGAAGTGAGAGAGGGAATGCCAGCAGATCAGAATGACAAAAAGCCAAGCCACTTACAAACTCGCCCATCAACTAACTCCTCTCAGAAAACTTCCTTCGTCAGTGGAAATCCCAACCTCACCCACTAAAGCCCTTCCAAAAGCAATGCAGTTGGCACTGCATTCTGTTTGTGTTAACAAATTTAGGCTATTCCAGGCCAAGAAAGAGGGAAAAAATACACTCATCTCCACCACCCCTCTGTCATGTTTCTCTCTTCAGAGCCACCCAGACAAGCACCACCAACCAACCCCACAGCCCTTCCTGCTCTGGTTGTCCTCCTGGGCTGGGAGCTAAACACAAGACTCTCCCAAGACAGTGTCTGCTGACACACCCAATCTACCTGAAATGCCTGGGAGGACCCAGTGATTCTGCTGTAGTGCCCTTTCTGTGTCTAATTCTCCATAATCTCTGGCAAAGATCCACCCCTACTATCAATCTGCTTACATAGCAGCCCCTGGTATTCAGGATGACAAGACATTCCAAACCAAAAAAGGGGTTTTTTTCACCCGAATTCCTCCTTGGTGCTCATGCTATCACCATCTGTCTCACCAAAATAAGGCAATTAAGGATCATCCTGTTGGCTTTTCTATCCTACTTGCCCCTTTCACTTTTCCGCCTTTTCTTGTGTTTTCTTGTACTTTCAAGTCTAAAATGAGAAAGCTTTGCATTCCTCATAAACAGTAACAATAAGACTAAAACCATGTTTGTAGTCCCAGAGCTGGGGCTCCCAGTGTCACCAGTCACTTTGCAAGAGCTACACGAGTAGAGACATCTCCCCTTTCAATACTGGCTCCCTTTTGTATAAATGGTTGTCCCAGTTTTGGGCTCAAAATATGTGTATGAGTGAGCAGAGCATCACTCATGGGCTTGGATTCTGTATATTTTGAGGCAGAGGTCAATGGATGTCTAGGATTATGAGATGCTGTGGCAGGTTGTATCTATTGTATTCCCTTTTTATAAGTTAGGGTCGTGCAAGAGTTGTTCCTGGACAGGAAAAAAATCCCAACCCTTTATTTTCATTTTTCCCAGTTGAAGGGAAATCTAGGAAATAGGAGAGGATGTGCTCTTCCTGAGTAGCCCAGGCCTTATTCATCTTCATCCTGGGTGAGGTCTGAAATGCAGAAGGGATATGAAATGGTCAGAAAGAAGGAGGTAAGCACAAAAAAAAAAAAAAAAAAAAAAAAAAAAAAAAAAAAAAAAAAAAAAAAAAAAAAAAAAAAAAAAAAAAAAAAAAAAATTGAGGCAGAAATCAGGTTTCCGATGTGAAAAATTGGAAAAGACATGGATGATGAAAGGTTTGTCACCACTCAGTAGGCCACTATCACCAACTAGGTTGAGAAAAGCCACATGTGGGGCCATTTATTAAAGAGCTCTTTTGTTAGGAAGAAGCATTACTATAAAGAGTTATAAGATTTGCCAGATTGCCACAAAACTCCTATCTCCATCCTTCTTCTCAAGTCACCACAGGAGTCTGATGCCAACATCAGAACATTGTCACAGCTCTGTACACACCACAGTTATCCATAACTCTGACTGGAGCTGTTAGCTCCCTGGAAACTGTGAGGAGAAACCTGTGGGTGCTCCGAAAACTTTTGGATAGTTTACATCAAGCTTCAATGATACAAGAAAACCAGAATAAAAAGCAAGTCATCTATGATTTTGCAGCATAAGTGCCACACATGAAATCTCCTATTGTCTCATCTGTTTTGGGGTCCCTTTCTATCTCTTTAAATAAGGCAAGGACAAATGTGTTACCATTTTATTCCTTCGTTTCAATGGAATTTGACTGACAGGGGACTGAGTTAATTTACAGAATACTGAAATGTTTCTTTCTTACTCATCCTAAAATGAAGATCTTACCTTCTTATTCTCATCTACCCAGCTATCTCCTTTCCTCATGGAATAAATGAGCAGACAAAAAACCTACCTGTTCCCTCTCTCCCCTTCAGATTTCTCTTCAAGCTGGGAGAGGCAAATAATGACCTACTGCAAGAGCTGGAAATAAATTTTAGCCAGAATGGCAAAAGCAAAATATTTCTCCTCTAAACATGTTGCTTTTTCCTCTGTATGTCTTGGCAGCCTAACTCTCTGAAAACACCCACCTGAATTCTCTCTGTGCTCAACAGAGCAGCCCAAGGATAAACTCTCCGGTAAATCCTATGTGACTGAAGATATAGGAGCCTGCCTGTGAGTAAAAACATTTTAAATATGATTGCTAAACCTGTAAGTAACCAAAGAGCCCTTTTGGAGCAAATAATTTCCTTGGAAACATCTGAGTCCAATCATCTAAACCTGGGAGCCCAAATTTATGTGATACCACTGCTTTCCTCTCCTCATTGTCCATCCCCTGCCTCAAAAGAAAAGAGTTTACCCTGTCCATCTATCATTTAAATGGTAATGAGCTAAATGAATTCCACCTCACTTCTGAGCTTCAGAGTAAGCTTGGGTTTATTTATTCATTTAAAGGCACAAGAACCCATTTGACATTGCTGAGCATGTCCCAGATTTATGGAAAATAAAACTGTACTAATCTCGCACGTTTATTAGCTTTTCTGTCAGGTGCCTCCATGAGTATTCAGAGATGTGAATTTGCCCTGCAGTTCTGTTCTGACTGGAACAGCATCTCCTGAAATGTAAATGTTATCTTAAGGTCATATGCTGATGAAAACCCCTGTTTTGCCAAAGTCTAATTTCTTGGTCACTTGACAAAGCAGCTGCTGTTCCGTTATATGGCATAAAGAATGCTATTAAAGATGGATAAGTTACATGTTTGATTTGGCATATATTATACTTCTAAAGATAAAAAAGCTTCTGAAGATAAAAAAATTACAATGTACGATTATTTTGCCTGATTTAGCTGAGTAAATAAAAGACCTCTCACAAATATGTATACAGGAATGATACTTCTAAGTGAATTTGCTCATCTACACATTATGTAGCCCTCTGAGGGCTTCTGTGACTGCATTTTAAAGGATCAACACAAATATCCTAATGTGTGATATAATTTATTTGCCTAATCATAGGTTGTTATTGAGACAAATTCCTGATTTGAAGGAGAATACAGAGATTAGACAGTTGTAAACGTTATGTGACAGTAAGCTCTGCAGCTGATGTACATTAAGGAAAATAAGAATTGCAAGGTTTAGGTAATCAACAGCTGGTGTCAGCTGGTACCGTAGCACATCAGTGCCTCCAAGGTTGGTAAAGAATTTTTTTTAACCATCTGGTAGTTATCTAGCACTGGTCAATGTCAGAAGGACAATGCTGGAGGCTTCTGCTCCTGCTTTGGCAAACCAGGACAAACACTCACTTGTGCGAGCAGGGAACACGCAGTGTGGGTCAAGAAAGACAATATGACATGTTTTAGGAGGTGGTGCTGTCATTCCCAGCCCTTTTAGTGTGTGAGAAAGTGCTGACAGGGAAATCATCCTACAGGGATGCAAGGTTTGGGTTACACAAAGCTCCACGTCCAGGAAGAGCTGGAGCGTTTGAGCAGTAGCAGGGTTTGGTCTCCAGGTCTGAGCTCTGAGGAGTCAGTTCTGGAGGCAGAAATGTGTCTGGGAGCTCAGTGTCTGCTGATGGGTGGAGAAGGAATGTTGCTTGCACAGTGTTGGACCTTCATCTCAAAAGGAAAAATGTCAAATATCCTCAGAAAAATATCAACGGTGTTTTCTCTTACCAAAAAATTGTTCTGGTGCAGAAAGACTTGGTCCTTTACAACAAAGAATTTCAAAAAACCCTGGAGATTGGGATTTCTCTGGTCTCTTCTCTTCTGTTTTCTTTTCCTCCCTTTTTAGTTATGAAGTTCAGAGAGGCTCCAAGTGACAAAGATAATTTAGCATTTCAGATAAGACTTTACTTTGCAGGACATCCAGCATTCATTTAAACATTAAACCTCTCACACCTAAGGAAAGTTATTCCAATGAGAAATAAGCATGAGCACTCACTTTCAGACAGAAAACTAACTCAGCAAAAATAAGAATCATCAATATTCACATCAAAGAAGGATATGCTTTTTCTAAAAATTTATCTAGTAGACTGGCAGGGGATATCCCTCTCCTGATTATTGATAATTGTGATAGGTTGCATCACAAACTTCAGTTTCCAGAGGAAGATCTGGGATTAGAAAAGCCTTCTGGGTATATTTTAAAGTGTAAGGGGAGCATCCTCTGTTTAGTGATTGTGCCATTCATTTCAGGGGTGTGTGATATTCCCAGTCAGCTGCAGACAAGGAAGGATTTTCCTGCTTTGGAACAAATAAGATTTTTTTGCTAAGGATTGGGTGGGACTTGATCATTCCCTGGTGCAGCAGTTCTTTGTCTCAGCACAGCCCCCCACCATAAGGAGAACATACTGCACTTTGTGTCTCTCTTATAGAATCTAATTCACGTGCTGAGGTTTCCTGCTCTTGAAATTTGCTTCTTTGAATTAGCTAAGACACCTCCCTGTGACTCATAATTCTTGTGAAACTCATTAGCTCTGCTTAAAATAAGTAAGTGGGTAAATAAATAAATAAATAAGCAGGCTGGAATTCATTACTGAAATCAAGTAACAGCCCAGCAAAAAATTCAGCAATGAAACATCCACGTTGTAAAGCATCAATGTTTGCAGTAAACCATGAGCTGAGACAAGGATTGGTAAAATAGCTTCCACTCCTGAAATGCCATATCCTGGTTGGCAAAAACACAGCAAGGTACCAGCAGAGCCAAAAGGGAAACCCAGTATACCTGCACAGAATCTTGTCCTTGCTTAATGTAATTTCTCTTTTGACAGAGCACCTTCTGGAGCTTTGTAAAGGAGAGATCATCAAAGGAGCCTGGTAAAGCAGTGATGTTTATGTGCACCTGCTCCCTGTGCAAAGGCTTTATGCCACCCTCGTGGTCCCAAAACATCCACTTAAGACCCAGCTGACATCTAGGTGTGAAAAGTGAATGATAAGGCACTGCTTGTGCTGACTGCTTGGACATCATTGCTCTGCCCCTCCTTTATTTACTCTCTGGTTCTGTGCCCACTGCTATGTAGGGGTCTGCTCTTCCTCATCCCTTAAATGTGGGGACTTCAGGGCCAAAGGATCATCTTGCTTAGAACACCTATGTCACAGATTATTAAGTTTCACTCACCTGTTCCTGAGATTGATTCCAGTAATTGATGTCCTGTGAAAATTCTCTTCAGAGAGATTCAGCCTTGATTTAAAGGAAGGGTGAAATAGAGAGCATGCTGCTTTCCCTAGCAGTTTGTTCTGGCTTGTAATCTTCCTCACTCTAAATCACACTGGTCCTTCTCTGTCTGATGAAAGAACCCTTTTCTAAATGGGTTCTTCTCTCCACACAAATATTTCCCCAGTAGTCAAATTGCCTCTCCATCTTCTCCTCGTCTGTTTGAGTCTGAAAGGTGTCTCATTCTTGGGATTTTACTCTTCTGCCCTTGTCTGGTGCTTTTCTGAGATTTCTCCTTTTTTTTTTTTGTAATTATACTTTTTTTTTACATTCTTAATAGAAAGCAAACTGGAACGCAAGCAGAGTTGCCATTTGACTCACACTGAACTTGCACACAGGTGTAGAGCTACAATAACATTCTATTGAAGAAGGAATATGCATGTGAGAAAGAACCATGACTTTTAACATTAAAAAAACAGTATTTACAGTGTTCACAGAGCACTTAGAATGTGTAAACATTATAGATCTATAGATGTAGATGCATATTGGCTCTGCAGACTAATAGCCACAGGAGTAGGAATATTTTTTTTCTGTATTCATGGAGGTTGTGCCTTCAGGTAAGTTTAGCTCACTAAAGCCAGTAAGAGAAAAATAGGTAGACAAATCTCAGAAGTTGGATGTGACAAAAACATGGAATTAATCAGGGTCTTGCATAAGCATGCAGAGTGGGATAACCAATGAGGTAGGTAGACCTCTTTGACTTACCTAGATATAGAATAATGTTCAGCTCCTGCCCTGAACTTGTCAGAGAGAGGTTCCTGTCTGCTCCAAGATCTTTGCTGACAATTGGGTCTCTGGATCACAGGTAAAAGCTCCAAACAGGCTCAGCTCCTTAGCATCAACTACAGCAGTGACTTTAATTCTTTGTATCCTGCATCATCTGTGTCTTCTATATTCACCCATTTAGGAATTCAACATTTCATATTTATATCATGTTCCTAGCTCACTGACTGTATCATTCAGTCAAGATTTTAACTAAAATACTCTCATAATGTATTGCTGTGAAGGCATAACTACTTTGGCTTGAGCTTCCTAATTCTCATTTCCCAGGTTTTGTCCAGGACACAACAGGCTTTACACAACAGAGCAGTACTCCTGATGGGGGGCTCTACATGCCCTGGAAAAATTAGGAATGCTGAGAGTGTCAACAAGGCATGGAGCTCAGGCTGAGTTACTCACCCACCATGACCTGTCCCATATAGGCATCCCTCACATTCCTTGCCTGCAGGAAGGTTGCCCCTTTCCCACGTATGAAATTTCATAACTATTTGATAGTAACAGAATATGCATTCTGCATTCCTGCATGGACTGCATTGCCTTTGGCTCTGTTAAAACATGTTTTGCCCAAATAAGCTTAACCTCACCAGTGATCTCCCTTACATGGACCCTGCAGTTATTTATACTTCTACCAATCTTCATCAGCTGCAAATCCTGTCAGCAGTGACTTTAAATCTAATCCTGGATTACTAATGAAAACAACCCATATCCCTAAGCACAGGTATGGTTCTGTGGAGACACTGCTCAGGATGCCCCTGGTTGACAATTTGCCTGAATTTTCAGACCTGCTCTTTATCCTTTTGTTTATATCACCCTACAAGGCTTTTCCCCCTCCTCGCCTTCCATTGCCTTTTCCTTTGAAAACTAAAACAATGATATTCAGAAATGTCCTTTTCTACATCAGCTTTCTGGCAGCTCTGTTAGGAGCAGTGGGTTCTTATCCATGGGAAAGCACATGATTATGTTAAGCCACAAGTAAATTGAAAGGTGGAGGCCATTTCCTATGTTCTGACATAAATACACACAGATATATATATAAGCTAGTTCATAAAAACTTGTCAGTTCCTTTTACAGGTTTTGGGCCTATATTGCAGATAAGTTTGGGGTTTATGTTTTTTTTAATATTTGTACTGTTCTTAAACAAATGGATTGGTTCTGTCTACGTGTTTTGCTTTAGCAGTGTGGTGTTAAACACATTCAAAATGTCTCAGTCAAGTAAAGATTTGACTTTGTCCAAAAAAAACCCCAAACCACAGAACTATAGAACAGCCAAGCACTGTAGCCATTCCCCAAATAGGGTGTTAGGATTTGGCTATAAACCTAAGCTGTTTAATATGTTTTGGGTTTATGCAGTAGGTCATGGTGGTTAATGCTTAGTGAGCTGAAACAAGAATGGAAGAAAATTATAATGGAAAAGCTTGGTTTGAAAAAAATAACTCTTCATAGATGACTATAAGGGGGATGATTGGACTCGTGGTGTGTACCACATATTTTGGCTAAGCTGGAATGCTTTGAAAGCCTTTCAGTTGATATAAGCATGATCATCTGAGCAGGACTTTTTAGCTCAAAACACTCCTAATGCTGAACTCTTGGCATGAGGTGGTGACAGCTGCAGAAGGCAGAGGGGGAGAAGGCAGCAGCGCTGTGCCTTTGTTATGGAGAGCAGCAGCACAGGGGAGGCAGAATTGCCTAAATCAGTGTTGTGTGACTTGTGGGAGGACCAAGACAGCAAGATCCAGCTCAGAGCACGAGCCATCAGCTCTGCCACCCCTCTGTGTGCAGACCTGTGCACGCTGCCAGATTCCAGCACTTCACAGGCTCACACCACATCCAGAGCTGGAAGGGACCCTCAAGTTTTTTACCCTGTCCAGAGTTCTGTCTCCACCATGCCAGTACCTCAGCTTTGTGAACCTAAAGCCCAACAGCTTTAGAATTTGGTGATAGGTGCAAATTCATTAACCCCAGGGCCAAGACGCCAGTGATGGTTCCAGAGGTAGTTTGGTTTCTCTCTGTACCAACATCCAAAGAGCCCACACATAAACAGCTTCTAGAAAACAATGTTTTTTCTTGTTCATAAAGGGCATTTGGCCTTATCAGTCCTCCTCCAGGCAGCCTGTCAAAGCATTGTCTCAAATCTCTCACTAGAAATAATTGTCTTACAGACACCCCCAACAGCTTGATTATGGGAGAGGACCCAAACCACCCTCACTGTGTGAAATGCAGAGGAGAAAAAGATGTGGTCCATATGGTGGTAAGCATGCCTAGACAGCAGTCTGGGGTAGTTCATGTGCCCACCTGCCATCACATCCCTCCTCTGTTTCTGTGTACCTCTGAACAACACAATGTTCCTGTGTAGTGGCCAGGGAGCAGCCACTTCCCAAATACTGCCTTGAGTTTTACCCTGGCTCCGTGGGGCTCTCCAGAAGGCCCACCACTGGGAAACAGGCTGAATGGCAATAATGGGACCAGCCTCACCAGGTGGTTCAAGGTTTAGATGGGATGAACACTAGCCAGCTCTCACTCTAACTGGTGAGTTGGGAAAGGTTGAAAAGAGCCTCGTGAACACAATGCATAAAATATGGCAAAAACGTAAATCTGCAAATGTAAAATCCTATTTTAGTTACTTTCAGATCACAATGGTTACCAAAGAAATAATATTTTTATATTCCAATGCCATCTCCATGCAAAGACTTTTCCTCAGACTGTTTTCTGATGGGAGGAGGACCTCAGGGGAAAACACCTGGAAAGTGGAAGAATTACTTCTGACTCCATCCTCTGCCCTGGCAGTTATGTGTTAAATTCCCTCCTGGCACACCAGCACTGGTTTCAAAAAGTTTCTGAAACAAATAAAATAACAGACATTGCTTTTAACATCAGTGCCAGCTCATCACAGCTCATTCAAAGGTGAAATTTGTCTGACCCTTGGACCACCTAACAGAGAGGTGCATGATTTTGAATAATAGCCTTAGTTAATGATCTAATACCTGATATGCTAGACCTGAGATAACACCTCAGGACCTGATTTTTTTGTGGTATGGATTCACATTTAGTCCCACAAATGTCTGGGCTTTTTTTTTTTTTACAAGCTTTGTCATGCCCTTGACATGGCACAAGTATGAGCCGGTTTCCCTTCTCTGGTTTGTCATGAGGCCTCCCTCCACTTAACAGATTACTTGTACAGCTGTTATTAAAAAGCAGCACCCTAGCCAGTGGCGAAGACACAGCTCTCACATCCTTCAGATCCTCTTTCCACCTTCCTTCCCTTATTTGCTCTGACAGCATTTGACTGTGTCAAAAGCCCAGGCTTTAGCGACACAATTTCCCTTCCCATTGAATATTTCAGTACAAGAACAGCTTTGCTTTTATAAAGACGTGGTTTAGTCCTCAAGTCATCAAGGAATATCACCAGCATCTCAAGTGCAGCATCCCACCTCCAAGCCAGCAGCAACTCGTTGGAGAGGCTGTTAGCCCATCTTATGTTCCTTGATGTTCTGGACTCACGCTCTCAGGGGAACCCATTAGCATTCACACTCTCAGGCAGTTCTCTCCTCCCCTGTTAGTAATTACCCAGGGAGAGGGTAATTAAAATAGGTTCTGAGGCTATGAAGAACCTCTGTCCGCCTTCACTACTTGCAGAGCCAAATGAGAACTTTAATGTACATTTGGAGACAACTCCTGGAGGGTTTTGCACCTTTGTCATGTTCTTGTCGTCATTAAGCACGATCTAATCCTCCATTTCAATTCATTAACCTGAACAGAGGCAAATTTTGAAATGTGGCTGTGACACAGAACCAGTAAAATCTCCCTAGATACCTGATGAAGTTCTATCATTATGAAATGGATAATTTCATGGGGATGGACAAGAGTGTGGGAAGTAGGGGCTGGGTAGCACAGGTTTCCTGTGGAATTCCATCCAAATTACCAACTTCCCGCATCTTGATTTTATCACAGAAAATGAAAAGGTTGCTTTCATCCAGTCATCAGTTAGAGAGATCCTGAGCAGAGAGGTGTTCTCTGCCCAGTGCATGTGTCCTGTGCTGCAAACAACCAACAACAGCACGGGGATAACCCCCCCCATGGCCGAGCCCTGCTGGCTGGGCAAGGCAGGAGAGCAGGCGGGCTAATGAGCTGTGTGAGATGCCAGTGAGCACGACTGACCAGTGATGGCCTGAGAGCTACCACGGCTCTGCTCATCCCTGCTGGTGTGGGTGTGCCCGCAGTGGTCTCTCCTCTTGGCACTCCTGACAAACAGTGCAGCAGTCAGGGTCAGCAGCACACCAGCCTGGCTGCAAAAACGGTGTGGGAAGTCCTGCGACACTTCAGGAAGAGCTGATTTAAATTCAAGCTCCGACGCCTTCACAGCCTGTACTAAATCTGAACTGAGATGGCTTAAACAATCCCTTAAAAGATTCCAGAGATTGGAAATCTTAGGCCTGTCTCCCTTAAAAGCTGTCATTCAATTCGACCTAGGGGGGGGAAATAAAAAAATAAAAGAGCAGATGGAGAAACTGAAAATAAATATGCTTCCCATTTTTCAAAATTTGATCTTTTTTAACTAAACTCTATATTATTCATGTGCTGTATATTTTATTGCGGTTAGTTTCAAAGCTGTTGGAAATCACAGATCAGTCCCTCAACCACGATGTCTTTATTATGCCTACATAAATCATGCATGGAAGGGCCCTGACAGTTGACGACGACGTAAACTCTCAGGAAGCAAAGCCCCTAAGCCATGTAAAAAATGTATGTCATGGAAAAAAGAAGTATGTCATCTTTATTTCCTTTTTATGGATATTTTTGTCTTGTCATTATCAAGGAAGATTTTCTCCCCTGCACTTCTGTCTAAATGTAGTTAACTCAGATGTAATTTGCAATGGTATTTCAATGACACAAATGGAGAACCCTTCCCCACATCTGCCTGCATTTTCAAGGATGAGCATGTTGTAATTATACAGTTCCAGTTTCATTAACAGCTCTGCTGTACCCAATATGGCTCAAAAGGATTTCAGTTAAATGCAGAAGTTCATTGAATTGTCAGGAGCATTTGGGTGCTATAGGATTCAGGTAAATTATATTAGAGTTGGGTTTTTTTGAAGCCATGGGTCCATGGCAAGATTCGATTAGATTGTTGTGGGGCTTTTTTGAGCTGAAGAAAAATAAAAAACAAAGATTCCCTATTGTGCTGTAGCTGAAAAGCAGAAAAGAAGTGCTGAGAAGTGGAAATACTGAGCTAAGAAACAGAGAGAAAGAGAGAAAGAGAGAAAGAGAGAAAGAGAGGAAGAGAGGAAGAGAGGAAGAGAGGAAGAGGAAGGAAGGAAGGAAGGAAGGAAGGAAGGAAGGAAGGAAGGAAGGAAGGAAGGAAGGAAGGAAGGATATTTGCAGTTGCAGTTAACATTTTCAGTTTCTGAAAGGCGTGTTTTTCTTTTCACTTGCTTGATTCTTTTTTATGGGGGATCCAGTTCAGTGAATTTGCTTCTTTAATTTTTTTTTTTATTTTTTTTCTAAAGAAAAGTTTTGGGATATTCATAAGTAGCAAATTGTGGCAGCAAATGAAAAAAAAAAGAGAATCTTTTGGTCAGAAAGTAAAAAATAACTTTCCAAATAGAAAATTGGAGAAAATACCTAATGGAGCACTGAATGACTGTCTGTATCTTGGGCTAAGGACCAAATTAAAAAAAATATTGACAGACCAAAAAAAATTCTTTTTCCTGCTATGGACATTCATACACCGAGCTTTCAAAAGCAGGGCACTTTAGACGGACTTGTGAGCTCACATTTCAACACCTGAAGAGCAGTGATCACCTAACAGTCACCCACCCCTGTTGCTGTATTTGCTGCATTTAGGTGTTGTCCTGTGTGTTGCCACTGCCTGGTGAAAAGGTGCCCCCTAACTCTGTGTAAAAAATGGCACCTTTTTCCCAAGCAGCACATCAGCTTTGAGCTGATCTTCCCGTGCATCCTCCTCTGTTCACATCCACCTTCTACATCCATCTTACTGCTGTAGGGTGTCTCCCATTTATTGAACTAATTTACTTTAGATGCAGGATAAGACAGGCACCTGCGTACAAGTCAAGAGGGAAATCCTTTAGGTTGGATATCAGGAAAAGATTCCTCACCCTGAGGGTGGTGAGGCACTGAGGCTCTTCAGGTAATAGTCACAGCCCCACAGCTGCCAGAGCTCCAGGGACATTGGGACAGTGCTCTCAGGCACAGGCTGGGATTGTTGGGGTGTCTGTGCAGGGCCAGGAGCTGGATGATCCTTGTGGGTTCCTTCCAGCTTGGGGTGGTCTGTGATTCTCCTTTGTTTCCTCTCAGCTGTTGGTGACATTGTTGATATTTCCTCTTGGCTTCTCCTCATTGCTCCATCATGCAGTGGTCATGATGGAGGGGCTTCATCACACAAAAATCAGATACAAACATCACATAGTGTAAAACCACAACTCACAGAATCAGAGGCTGTGTCATAAAGGAAAAGGACTCTAAGATTTTAGACTCCAAACTGTAACCTAGCTCCATTGTGTTCACCACTAATTCATTTAATTCCTCTACTGCTGATTAAGTCCCTCTTTCTCCACAACAGATCAGCACTAGAGAGCTTTTCCCAAAGAAATCCCACCCACTGTGTCTTGGTTCATTGGGGAATCCTCTTTTTGGGATGCCACTATGAAGAACCAAGAGCGAACACCGTGCTGTCTATTTCCTCAGAGAAACAACAGAGAAAGGAACAGCAGATATATAATTCTGTCTGTGGTGGGAAATTCAGAACCAGTTGAGATGTTTGTTCCTGCTTTTATCCTCTTGCCTATGCACATGAGTGGGGTTCAGAACGAAATGGAAATGTGTTAAAAGGAAATCTGAAAGCAGGATCTGTTTCATACACTGGTCCTGCTCCCTTCCTTTGGAAAGACACCTGTGGATACATTTTCATTAATAATTTCACTCTATCTCTTCTCTGATGTAAATTTACAAGCAAGAAGCAGGAAAAATGCCAAATCAAATGTTGCAGATTGACTGGTGAGATAATTATGTATATGATGCATAAGGAAGAAGGATCCCAAGAAGCAAAGCTAGATGTGCATGTACCTATTTGTAACAGCCTTTGGGGGAAGCTTCAATTCACTGAGGATCAGCTGTGTTTGCATTCTGCTCTTTCCTCCTCCACTCACTGAATCTCTCCCAGGAATGTCCTTTTGCCTTGAGCTTTTGAACTTATGAAGTACCTGCAGGAGAGAGGAAAGAAAAAGAACTTTAAAATAGATAAGCTGCTTATCTCTTTAGCTGACTTGAATTTGCTGCTGTGTGGAGGAGGATGTTATCAAAATCAGAAGTTCAGAAGTTAGTAATGCTGGAAAAGTTTCTAGATGTGCATCACCAGCACAGAACTCTCTCTGCATGTTATTCTGTATATTGCTTCTAAATCACTGCTAGAGATAAGATTAATCCAGGTACATTGAATTTGCTTTTTCAAAAGTTATCCATGGTGGCATTTAGCCAAGGAAACAGAACTTGTGTGATCATACTTTGTGCTTGTCCAGCTACCTGACATTCTTTTTCAATAACCTGTAAACCCACAGATCAACTTCAACAGAAGGGCAGAGGCCTCAAAGATATTAAATTCCAGAGTTTTTCGTGAAAACCAGAAGCTTATCTGCTCAGTTTTAACCACAACCTGGCCTTTCTCCACGAAATTACTGGTCACTGATCAGCATACAAATTTCTGAGAGCCACAAGTGCTGCTTCCTGCTAATTGAGACTCAGGGGAAGGATTAGAGTGCCCACAAGGACAGGAATTGAGGATGTACATGGAGATTCATCCCCTTGAACCACCTGGGGGAGAGAAAGAGTTCAGAAATCTGAGGTCATTCCAAAGGGGTCAAAGGAAAACAGGACAGAAATCCAGAAGAAGAAATACTTTTTAAATATTTCAGTTCATCCAGACACTCCTCCTTTTTTTTTTTTTTTCTTTTTTTTTATTTTTTTTCTTTTTTTTCTTTTTTTTCCCTGAAACATTTGATTCAAGACCTGTGAATATTAAAGAAAAAGTTCCCATTGGCTTCTGGGGGAGTTTCTGGGACCTGGTCAGGTCTGGGGAAAGATTTATGAAAACAGCAGCCATTCATTAAAAAAGAATTTTGAGAGATGCTCATGCTGACATTGTGATTTGGTTTATTGTACAAATAAATGGTTATTTGAACAAAAAAGCCATCTTTTGACTCCAACAGGAAAAGAAATACTATATTTAGAGCAAAAAAGCTAGATATCAGCTTACTCTCACAGACAAATTTAAACAGCAAATATTGCATTTTAATGATGTTTACTTTAAACAGGGTCTTTGATTTGGTGTCTTTTTGTGGTTTTCTATGGTTTTAAAAACTAAAATCTGTTTTAGAAGACAAAATACCACTTACTGTGATTTGAATAGAGATGAGATCCAACACTAACCTGTTGCTTTCCAACATTGACTAAACTGTTTGTATGAATAGTAACACAATATTTACCTAAATCTTCCACTTCTGCTTGGCCATTTTTAGTGGTTTTCTTTTAAAATTCCAATTTTTTCTACCCTTGATAGCAGATCCAGCTCCTCTCTTACACTGCTGGAAGAGAATTGAACCAACCTCACTCAGTCTGACCATGAATCTTGAATTCTTTCCTACACCACTTTACAGACTAGTGGTTACAGCAGCTTCCTGAGAGGCCAGAAACAGGGATTTGACACCCTCATGGAGGGAAAAGAGTGGGTATGGATATCCCCTTTCTGCATGAGTTCTGTTGTTTGAATGAAGGGTCTCCCTTCTGGTGCAGTAAAAAAATGGCAAAGTTGAAAAAAAAACAGCCTTGGAGGTAATTTGAGAAAACCCACTGGCTCATGTCTCTCAGGGGAGAAAAACCGAAGTCATTGTTGATTTCTGGAAATTTATTGGGAGTGAGAAAAAGGTTCAGGCATCTGGAAAAATAACCCATAAAAACCTGAGGTGCCCTTGAAACATAACGGCCTGCGGGGCTAAATAACAGCTGAATCAGCATCACAGTTCTGGATTTAGGCCCTTAAAAATCCTACTTGGAGCACCTCTTCTTTTCCCAGGCTCTAGGCTCTCTGCTCTGTGACAGGAGGAGCTACATCTGCACTGAGACAGCCCCTGGGTTGAGAACTCCAGCCCCTGGGCAGGCTGCATGCTAAATCCTTTTGCCAAAACATTTTGAAAGGAGACAGCTTGAGTTCCTATACAGCCTTCCAGATCTATTTTGGCTCATAACTGTCTTTGTCTTTGATGCTCCAAGGGCTGGATCTCATCTGCTCTGTAGCCAGGCTTGGAGAGCTGGGGATGTTCACCTGGAGAAGAGAAGGATCTGAAGAGACCTTAGAGCTCCTTCCAGTGCCTAAAGGGGCTCCAGGAGAGCTGGAGACAAACTTGGGACAAAGGTCTGGAGTAACAAGACAAAGGAGAGTGGCATTAAGCTGAAGGAGTGTAGATTTATGTTAGATATTAGGAGTTCTTGGCTGTGAGTGTGCTGAGGCCCAGAGAAGCTGTGACTGCCCCATCCCTGGAAGTGTCCAAGGACTGCTTGGACAGGGCTTGGAGCAACCTGGAATAGTGGAAGGTGTCCCTGCCCACGGGACAGGGTTGGAAATGGATGATCTTGAATGTCCTTTCCAACCCAAACCATTCTGGATTCTATGATCTTGCAATTCTCCTAGTTCTGGACTGTGGTTTACATGGGGAGTGTTCATTTCTGGCTATGATTTATGAGTTTTAAGGTCAGAGGAGACCAACAGTCTGACCTGCTTCACAGTCTGACCACACACTTCACCCAGTGACTCTGGCATCCGGCTCCACTGACCAGGGCTATGGGTCTGCAGGTTATTTATTGTCTGGGGAAGGTGTCAAGGTGACAGCACTGTCGACTGAAAATCTCTGCTCAGCTACTGTAACACAGTGGAGAAAATCATCTCCCAGTTCTACCAACTGTCCCAGTTAGCTCCAATAATAACATTTGGTTGCTGTCTTAATACATCTTTAAAAAGAAAGATGCTTTTGTCACCCCTCATTAATCATCTGAGTCATAAATTTCTCATTTTGTATTTATTTTATTTTTCCATTTTTGTGCCCTTTTGTGTCATGCTGGAGGTTATTGCGTGCACAAAGTCCCGCTCTAAAATAATATCAGCATTGCTTCTTTCATGCCAACTGTACTCTGCTTCAATTTTCTTATATTGAAATTTTGGAAGTATTAGGATACCTTAAAATGGGGTTCACCTTCTGAGGCAGTTAATATTTCAATGTGCTCTCACTCTTTTTCTTTCCTCTTTCTACAGTGTATATGCCCCACTTCTCTCCTAAAATATTTTCCTGCATTGGAATTTTGTCCTCAAAAAATCCTGCTCAGTAGAGGGACTTGGCATTGGGCAAGAGGAATGTTTGGAACATGTCAGTTCTGACCTGGTGGTGTGCTGTTTTGGTGATGCCCAAAGCTGGAGCACCCCAGTGAGTTTATGACTGCAGCACACGGCCGTAACCAGCACAGCACAGAAGGGGCAACCCTAAACAACATAGGTGACTCCTGGTGTGACCACAGAGCAAGAGAGCTGAAATTGCAGCTCATGGAATGCACCCACTGCTTCAAACCAGCTCGTCTGAGCAGCAGTAGCACAGCAGAGAGAGCTCAGCCTTTGCCCAAAATACTGGGTGAATGCCTGAGGTTTCCAAACTCAATCCCATTAGTCTCACCCAGGGTACCATCCTACTTTACAATAATGCAGACATATCTTTCAAACCTGTGAGGACTCCCTGTTCATTTTTTAACAATATTAACCTTCTAAACAAAACTTCTGGGTCTGAGGAAGCATCCATTTTGCTACTTTGAACTTTGCTGATCCTTCAGAAAGCCCTTCTGCCTGTAGCTGGTGTTTTCCAGTCTGTGGAAGACATATGTGACTTAACAAAGGTAACCAAAATGCACATAAAAAAAATCTATGGGTCTTAAAAGTACAACCTTCATTAGACTTTCAGTCTATTCAGGTTCCTGAAAGCAGAAACAGAAAGTACAGTTCCTGTGCATTTTATACTGGGGGAATGACTTCACACTGACAGATGGCAGAGTAGGATGAGATTTTAGGATAAAATTCTTGGTTGTCAGGGTGGTGAGGACCTGGTACAGGTTGCCCAGAGCAGCTGTGGCTGCCCCATTCCTGGAAGTGTCCCAGGACAGGTAGAATGGGGCTTGGAGCAACCTGGGATGGTGGAAGGTGTCCCTGCCCATGGCAGGGGTGTGGAGCCAGATGATCTTTAAAATCCCTTCCAACTTGAACCCTTCTATGATTCTGTGGCTCTGTAGGCACTCCTGTCCCATCTTTAGGCTTTCTGCAAAAGAACAGCTTGTTCTCCTCTGAGTGCTCAGTGCTATTCCATAAATCCTCTGCTATGGGAAACAATGGTTTGATGTAGCCCAAAAAGACCCTGCCCACTTCCATACATCCACTGGGAGCTGTGACCAGGGGACAAAGAAGGAGACATTTTATTGAAATTTATCCACTTGAGAAGCACCAAAAGAAAATCATCAAAAGCAACAGCTTTGTCCTCTTACCTTCCTCCCCAGCCCAGCTGCCAAGTTTTGCAGGCAGCTCAGGGCTTGTGAACAGGTTTTACTTGGAAAAGGTTTCCATTCAGGTAAATCAGTGAAAGTGGACTGTGGAAGAAAGACATAAACTACAGTCTCACCCCAGGCTGGATATTTTCCATGAGATGGCTTCTCCCAGCCTGAGGCAATGATTCTGGCTCTGAACACACACACACACAAAAAAAAAGAATGGGGAAAGAAAAAAACCACCACCAAACCACCGCCAAACCAAACCAAACCAAACCAAACCAAACCAAACCAAACCAAACCAAACCAAACCAGCTATGGACTGTCCCCATGTACCTGTCCATGGCGCCCCTCATGGGCTTTTTTGGGTGCTTTGCCCCATAAATCAAATATTGTATTCCCATAATACAAGCCAAGCAGCAGTGAGCATCCTCCTGCCAGGAGGAGGAGAATCCTGTAGGTGGGATGTACTGTTCCCAGCAAGTTCACCTGGCAGTTAGACATTGAGTTAGATATTGTCCAGCAAGTTACATTCACCAAGATCCCTTGCTTCTCATCAGGTTCTTTATGTCTTTTCTTCCATGGAGCATCCTTTACATCAGTGGTGTTGATAGGCCTGGGGAAGTTCACAGGGCAGTGAGAAGAAAAAAGGGAGGGGAAGAAGGANGAAAGACAAACACAGCTGGGTGGGGGATTTTTATACTTTAATAGCGAAAAATGTGCAAACAAAGCAATGTAAAGGCTGTGATGTTATTTGAGTACATAATGGCAGCAGCTGTTGGAAGGAGTCAGGTCCTCACCTGCAGCGAGCACACACAGCCCCACCAGAGCAGCACAGCCCACAC